>OZ022324.1:69326868-69579368 GCA_963989225.1 Dromius quadrimaculatus | reverse complement strand
GCTAGTTTCCTATTTCAGCCGATCTTAAGTCATATGAATGTCAAAATCACCTTCTGAGACGCCTTACGTTTGACAGTTCGTATATATATATGTAAAACTGTAGATACCACCGCCACTGTGGATGCTAGTTTCCTATTTCAGCCGATCCTAAATTATATGAGTGTCAAAATTACCCTATGGGACTCCTTACGTTTGACAGTTCGTATATATATATATATATATATATATATATATATATATATATATATATATATATATATATATGTAAAACTGTAGATACCACCGCCACTGTTGATGCTAGTTTCCTATTTCAGCCGATCTTAAATCATACCAATGTCTAAATCACCGTGTGGGACTTCTTTAGTTTGACAGATCGTATATATATATGTAAAACTGTAGATACAGCCGCCACTGTTGATGCTAGTTTCCTACCTTATATTTCTATAATCTTTTAGACTCTTCACCTGGTTGGAACTTGTAGGTTTGGGGGTAAATGATTATTTCATGCGGGAAGTGAGCGAAGCAAGATTATCTAGTAAAATATGTAAATGATTGTTTAAATGACCTAAATATTGTCGAATTAGCATCTCTGGGTATGTTTTGTAATCGAGCATCAAAATCCTTGGCGTTTGTTGATTTCGTCAAAACTATTTAATTATACCATTTGAATGTATCGGTGTGTTGGTATTGTGTGTTGGTATAATTGAACCGTTTATTGTAATAGCGTAAATAGCAATAACTAAAGGATATACGCGGGCATGTAATCACTGCCTGCTAGATCGTTCGTGTGTGCGAACATTGTAATTTATAAATAAAGATGAAGGGCGATATTTTGCCGAGAGAAAGGTTTGGAATATTAGATTTGCTAGTGTTATCTTTATTCACTTGGAAGATATTTTCCAAAAACCACAAACCTTGTTGATTAATTGTTGATGTCCTTGTTTATCCTTTTATAGAAACATTTTATTGCCAAAATCAAGATATGCATCTCCAATACCCGATAAAGAATAAATATATTAATACTTTCTTGAGAATCCATTCCAAGGTTGCTTTAATAAAAACAAAGACAGCATTTATAAATTAGAGCCATATTTATTCACATAGAAAAACGAAATCCTCACGATTTAAAGATAAAATTATCGTTTGTAAGTTATGCGCAAATGAAGGATGCAATTATATTTGATTTGAATTATAAAGCCAATCAATATATGATTTTTTTCATTCAAATAAATTATTGTCAATACTTTATTGCAATCCTTTAACCGGATGTTGCTTATTGAAATAATTAGGCAAATATTAATTACGATAATCCCAATTATATTTCTTTAATGTATCATATTTTATTCGTTTTCTATTTTCCAGTAATTAATATGCCAGTAATTAATGTAACATCAATTACTTTCAAGATTGTATCAGTCGTAAATGTAAGTACTTATAATATTTTGAGTTCATTTCATCGTGACGGACTGTTAAAAGAAGTGCAAGACAAGTTTTTGGTGTTTTTATCAAATGACTCAACCGTTGATGTTCAGGTGAAAATATTTTATATTACATTTTATTGATCAGAAAAGTGATGCAAAAACTAGACTTTTACATTCGAATATAAAAAAATCATAAACAAATCCGGGAAGTGACAACCAGAAACGAAAAAAACACTAAAAGATTATTTTATAATCAATAATATCCAACGCAGAAATATCAATGATGTAACATGTAAAAAATAGAGAATGAAATTAGAAGTAATCAATAAAAATACAATAACATCCTAAAAACACCCTTAATTAATATATTTACAAACAATAACAAGAAGATATCTCACAAACAAGTCTTAAAGATTATAGGAATATAAGGTAGGAAACTAGCGTCAACAATGGCGGCGATATCTACAGTTTTACATATATATACGATCTGTCAAATGTAAGGAGTCTCATAGAGTGATTTAGGTGTTCGTATGATTGAAGATCGGCCAAAATAGGAAACTAGCATCAACAGTGGCGGCAGTATCTATTCTTAAAACTTATATCCGAGTAAGTCAGTAAGGAAACCTGCTGATGAGTAGGGAAATAGGTGGATAAATTGGAGCGCGTAGAAGTAATTTTGAAAACTTTCGAGCGAATAAAAAAGAAGACAACAAAGAAAGCTTGCAGAATGTACACAACAAGATTTTGAGGAATATAAAACACAAAGTAAACCAAGTTAAAGACGTTATTTAAAAGAAATAACAAGAGCAATAACTTGCATAGTCTTACCAAATATTCTATAATTGTTCAATTTTCATCTTTCTCTCTTAAAATAATTTTTGGCATATGTAGAATCTTCAAAGTCCTTTATCATTGATGTGAAATTAAAAAATATTAATATCCATATGTGCGAAAAGCATTATTCAATGTACTTTCTTTCAATAAGAGAGAATAATGACTGTTAAACAATAAATTAGAGGCTAATGGTCAGAAACCCATTTCTGTTGCTTGAAAAATTGGGTAAAGTTTTCCATAGTCTTACCTAATATTCAATTTCAATCTATCACTTCAAAAAACAATTGAAAAATCATTATTCTGTGGCGGTCAACACAATCGCATGCTTCATTCTTTGTACATGTGCATACACACAAAACACTTGACACTATGACATTTCAGCTTAAGTCTGGAATATATTATTTTTTAGTTATGTGAATATCAAATGTTCTAGTTGCCTTTTGTAGCTCGCTGTGCATCCTTTCGGCTACAAAATTTTGTCAATATCGTCCTCAGAATCAATTGTCTCAGTTTGTTTAATACTCGCATGTGCAAACCATTTAGTTTCTTTTGTGGTATATTTTTTTTTGGACAGTTAAACAATGATTTAGGGGTTATTTGGCCATAAACCAATTTTTGTTGCTCCAAAAAGCTTGCAGGCTTTGAAAAATTGCTTGGAGTTTTCCATAGTCTTACCAAATATTACATGATTACCCAGTTTCAATTTTTAGCATATGTAGTATCTTAAAAGTCCTTCAAAATTGATGTGGAACCAAAAAAATTAAATTCTTTTGTGCGAAAAACTTTAATCAACGAATTTATCTTAAATTGAAGAAATTAATGACAGTTGAACAACGAATTGGGGGCTATTTGGTCAGAAACCAATTTCTCTTGCTTCAAAAAGCTTATAAGCTTGAAAAATTTGGTAAAGTTTTCCATAGTCTCACAAAATATTCAATTAATATTCAATTTCAATCTATCACTTCATAAAACAATTATTCAGTAGCGATCAGCACAGCCCCATGCTTCGTTCGTTGTACATGTGCACACACACAAAAAACTCAACACTATGACATTTCAGTTTAAGTCTGTAATATATTATTTTTTAGTTTTGTGAATATCAAATGTTCTAGTTGCCTTTTGTGGCCCGCTGTGTATCCTCTCGGCTACAAAATCTTGTCAATATCGTTCTCAGAATCAATTGTTTCAGTTTTTTGAGTACTGACATGTGCAAACCATTTAGTTTCTTTTGTGGTATATTTTTTTTTGGACAGTTAAACAATGATTTAGGGGTTATTTGGCCATAAACCAATTTTTGTTGCTCCAAAAAGCTTGTAGGCTTCGAAAAATTGCTTGGAATATTCCATAGTGTTACCAAATATTACATGATTATTCAGTTTCAATTTTTAGCATATGTAGTATTTTCGAAGTCCTTCAAAATTGATGTTGAACCAAAAAAATAAAAATCCATATGTGCGAAAATTATCATTCAACGAATTTTTCTTTAAATGAAAAAAATAATGACAGTTGAAAAATGAATTGGGGAATATTTGGTCAGGAACCAGTTTCTCCTGCTTCAGGAAGCTTATAAGCTTGAAAAATTGGGTAGAGTTTTCTATAGTCTCACCAAATATTCAATGATTATTCAATTTTATAAAACAGTTCGAAAATCATCATTCTGTGGCACCCATCACAACCACATGCTTCATCCCTTGTACATGTGCACACACACAAAACACTTGACACTATGACATTTCAGCTTAAGTCTGTAATATATCATTTTTTAAGTTTTGTGAATATCAAATGTTTGAGTTGCCTTTTGTATGGATACTTTATCCTTTCGACTACAAAATATTGTCAATTTTTTTCTCAGAATCAATTGTCTTAGTTTTCCGAATATTGACATGTGCAAACCATTTAGTTCCTTTTGTGGTATTTTTTTTTTGGTCAGTTGAACAATGAATTAGGGTTTATTTGGCCAGAAACCAATTTCTGTTGCTTTAAAAAGCTTGTAGGCTTCGAAAAATTGCTTGAAGTTCTCCATAGTCTCACCAAATATTACATGATTATTTAGTTCCAGTTTTTAACATATGTAGTATTTTCAAAGTCCTTCAAAATGTACGTGGAAACAAAAAAATTAAATTCTTATGTGCGAAAAACATTATTCAACGAGTTTTTCTTCAATTGAAGGAATTAATGACAGTTGAACAATGGATTGGGAGCTATTTGTTCAGGAACTAATTTCCCTTGCTTTAAGAAGATTATAAGCTTAAAAAATTGGGTAGGATTTTCCATAATCTTATCAAACATTCAATGATTATTCAATTTTATAGAACAGTTCGACAATCATCATTCTGTGGCACCCATCACAACCACATGCTTCATTTCTAATACATGTGCACACACACTGAACACTTGACACTATGACATTACAGCTTAAGTCTGTAATATATAATTTTTTAGTTTTGTGAATTGAAATGCTCCAGTTGCCTTTTGTATGAATACTTTATCCTTTAGAGTACAAAAAGTCAATATTTTTCTCAGTTTTCTGAATACTGACATGTGCAAACCATTTAGTTTCTTTTGTAGTATTTTTTTTTTGACAGTTAAGCAATGAATTAAGGGTTATTTGGCTTCAAGAAGCTCATATGTTCTGAAAAATTGTGTCGGGCCTTGCATAGTCTTACCAAATATTCCATGATTCAATTTTAATATATTTTTTTTAATAATAATTAAGGTATCAAGGGTGTTAAAAAGACAATAATTCTTGAGGTCTACGGTGTACTTTTCGAATGCCTCCGGCCTGAAGTGCGTACGTTGACCGTAGGCATTATCGGCCGTTCAACTCTCGTGGTGCCTTCAATGTTTAATGTCCTGTCATTGTATTGTAATATTGTAATAATAAACTAGTTGGATTTTTACATATTTATTATTGATTTTAAATTGAAAAACTAATGAAATATCATCAACACATCGCATGGTAAATTAAATGAATATATGAATGAAGAGTCGTTCCGCTAATGACGATCAGCAGCGCATATTGATTGATGATTGACGAATCACAGTTCTTTTATTCAAAGCCGCCACGCTATTGTGAGAGCCAAACAGCAAATAGAAAGCCAATAATTAAAAAGTCATTACATTTTACTACGTGAAAACACCTACGTTTTTACGTAAAAAATTTGTTGGGCATTGAAATTGAATTGAAAACAAGATATCGTGAGATTAAAATTACTACAATATTAAATTGTAAGATGTTAATCTGATTCACATTATGGTGGATTGCAACCAAAATTATATAAAATTACAGTAATTTCATCATCAACATAAAAATTGCGTGACGATGTTTATCCATTTATCGGCCTCAAAAGTGAGTAATTATATTGTCAATCTTAAGAACATCATTCTGGATTTCTTTTCTTGGTAAGACTATGGAAAAATATGGAAATAAATAATTAAAAATTCAAACGGTGATTATAATTTATTGGATGTGGTTCACAGCCGGTTTTGTGTGTACGTTCTCCTTGTGTAAACTATTATTGATATATTGGTTCCCCACTGGGTTCCAACATGATTTAGGAACAGTTTAATGAAATGAACGTAATCTTAACGCCCGGTTTAAATATAGGAGAGACCTCTCGTGTCTTCAGGCAATTATATTTATATAAACATAACTTCTTGGATGCATTTCGTATTAAAATCAGTTGTAAACTGGAAGAAATTGAATACAATAGACTGAAACGCAAGTAAAAGTAATATTCCCACATTTATCACCGCTAAAAAAATAAGTAGTCCGCCTCTGATCACGGTATGTGCAGAGTGGGCCGCTGCACTACCACATCAACATAGCTGCATTGTCTACGGCTCACAAGATGTTATTAGTGCAAAATAAAATGGACCGATGCTGTGGACAGGTGTGGCAAACAATAGACGCGTTATGTAACTTTCTTTGCTTTGGTCGAACCCTCTTTTGGGATTATACAAAAAGGATTTTCTACCTGAAGACTTCAAATAGTATGTTGATGATATGATCAAACAAGCAATTAAATTATTACTTATGCAAATTTAATGCAAGTTTCTTATAAATAAAAATATTTTACTGCCAGATATCCATTTTGATTTTTAATTTGATGCTTTATATTCGCAAATAAAAAAGTCATAAAATCCTTTTTCTTTGTGAATTCTTCTCCAATCTCCGCTGTTTATTTCCTCATCCTCAGTTTGTAATTGTCTGGTAATGCAATTTCTTGTGAAACAGCTTTCAATTTGTTTTGCTTCAAGACTTCCGCTTCAAATCCCAATACAATTCAACTTTTTTTATTATTCAACCCCTTTATGACTATACAAACATCAAAGAAACCTACCGCCTGCCATCATTCTCCCAACAAAATAAAAGATAGTGATCTTCGCTAAGCCGTAAGGAATCTGAATTATTCAATAGAGATGTCTTGTAGATTCCTAGATAGCCTTAGATTTCAATGCCCAAGGACAAGAGGATTAAATGCAAATCATCCTCTGAAATTGCATTATAAATGCATCATTCTTACATATGTTTCATGACAGATTCGTCGGTTCAGTATTAATAATATGCTCGGACTCAACAACTTCATTGGATGCAATTATTTGTACTGCACGTACCTTTTAGTTCAAGCTGAATATCTTTATTGCCCTCTGAAACTATTGGACTCAGAAGTGGGATACTCTAGGTACTGCACTTACAGTGTCGTCAATGTATTTTTTGAAAATGGACAGCCATATATCCTTTTTCTTCAGTGTTACTTTAATTTTTTTTATTTAGAGCTCTCAGTTCTGTGAAACTAATGGAATCAGAAGTGGGATACTTCAGTGGAAATCTCCAACATGTTACGCGACAGAATTGTAATTGTGAATTGACACTTTAAAAGTTTCTGAATGTTCCTGAACGTCCCAAAATATTTTTAAACGTTCATAAATGTTTTCAAGCGCCCTAAAACGTTCCGGAATGTTTCAAAACGTTTCTTTGTCTCCCAAGAATTTTCTAGGATATTCCAAAATGCCTAACAACGTTCAAAGATATCCTACAACGATTCAGGAAGCTCCTGAAAAACAATTCGACGTTTTTCAATGTCTCTAAGCGTCCTACAACGATTTAGGATGTTTCAAAATACTTCAGAAGGCTTGATAACTCTACAGGCAGGTTCTGAATATTTAAAAATGTTCCAGAATATTTTCAGACGTTCCTGAATGTTCCCAAGCGACCCAGAACGATTTAAGATGTCTTAGAACACTTCTGAGTGTTTCAGGACATTCCGAAATATTTTGAGACGCCCCAGTACGTTTGAAAATATTTTAAAACGCTTCTCTAGATTTTAAAACTCTTTAGGACGTTCTTAAATACTTCAGGTCGTTATTAAGTATTCCTAAACGTTCCGGAATGTTTCAAAACACTGAAGAATGCTTGAAAACTCTACAGGAAGTTCCTTAATGTTTCAAGACACTAAAGAAGGCTTGAAAACTTTATAGGAAGTTCCTGAATGTTTCATAACGTTCCAGACTATTTTGAGACGTCCCAGAACGTTTCAGAATATTTCAAAAAACGTCTGAAGGCTCTAAAACTCTTTAGGGCGTTCCTGAATATTTCAGGTTGTTATTTAATGTCCCTAAACGTTCCACAGTTTTTCAAAATGTTTTCAAATCTCACAAACACTACATGACGCTTTTTTATCTCCCAGGAATTTTCTAGGATATTTTAAAACACTTCAGAACTTTTTAAATGTTTTATGGTAGCCCAAAATGTCTAAAAACGTATCTAAATATCCTAAAACGATTCAAGATGTTGTAAAACACGTCAGGAAGCTCCTAAAAACGATTCAAGATGTTTTTTAATACTTCTAAGCGTTTCAGAACGATTCAGCATGTTTCAAAACACTAAAGAAAGCTTGGTAGCTTTACAGGAAGTTCCTGTACGTTTCAGAATGTTCCAAACTATTTTCAGACGTTCTTGAATGTTCCCAAGCGTCCTAAAACGATTCAAGATGTTTCTAAACACTTTACAAGGTTTGATAATTCCACAGGAAGTTCTTGAATGTTTGAGAACGTTCTAGAATATTTTGAGACCTTCTTAAATGTTCCCAAGCGCCCTAGAACGTCCCAGAATATTTCAAAACGCTTCTGAAGGTTCTAGAGCTCTCCAGGACGTTCTTGAATGTTTCAAGTTGTTATAAAGTGTGTTTAAGAATATTTTAAAACGTTTTCGAATTTTTAAGAACGCTTCATGACCCTTTCTTATCTTCCAGAAATTTTCTAAGATATTTCAAAGCACTTCAGGACTTTTTAAATATTCCATGATATTCTAAAATGCCTAACAACGTTGCAAAACACTTCAGCAAGCTCCTAAAAACGATTCAAGACGTTTTTTAATGTTCCTAAGCGTTCCAGAACGATTCAGGATATACCAAAACACTAAAAAAAGCTTGGTAGCTCTATAGGAGGTTCCTGAACGTTTCAGAACGTTCCAAACTATTTTCAGACATTCTTGAATGTTCCCAAGCGTCCTAAAACGATTCAAGATGTTTCTAAACACTTTACAAGGTTTGATAATTCCACAGGAAGTTTTTGAATATTTCAGAACGTTCTAGAATATTTTGAGACCTTCTTGAATGTTCCTAAGCGTTCCAGAAAGTTCCAATATATTTCAAAACGTTGCTGAAGGTTCTAGAACTCTTAAGGATGTTCTTGAATATTTCAGGTCGTTATTAAATGTCTCTAAACGTTACAGAATGTTTTGAAACACTTAAAAAGGCTTGGTACCTTCACAAGAAGGTTCCTAAATGTTTCAGAACGTTCCAGAATATTTTCGGACGTTCTTGAATGTTCCCAAGCGTTCCAGAATGATTCAGGATGTCTAAAAACATTTTAGAAGGCTTGGTAGCTCCACAGGAAGTTCCTGAATGTTCCAGAACGTTCCAGGATATTTTGAGACGTTCTTGAATGTTCCTAAGTGTTCCAAAATATTTCAAAGTACTTCTGATAAGTCTAGAACTCTCTAGGACGTTCTTGAATATTTTAGGGCGTTATCAAATATCTCTGAACCTTCCAGAATATTTCAAAATACTAGAAAAGGCTTGGTTGTTTCACAGGAAGTTCCAGAATGTTCCAGAGCGTTATAGAATATTGTAAGACACTCTTAAATGTCCCTAAGCGCCCCACAACGATTTGGGATGCTTCAAAACACTTCAGAAGGCTTGGTAACTCTATATGAAGTTCCTGAATATTTCAAAACATTTCAGAATATTTTGAGAGTTTCTTACATGCTCCATAAACGTTCTAGAATGTTTCAAAACGCTTCATGACGCTTCTATATCTCCCAGAAATTTTCTAGGATGTTCCAAAACGCTTCAGGATTTTTTAAATATTTCATGATATTCCAAAATGCCTAAAAACATTTCTAAATATCCTAAAACAATTCAAGATGTTGTATAACACTTCAGGAAGCTTCTGAAAAACGATTCAAAACGTTTTTCAATGTTCATAAGCGTCCCAGAACGATTCAGGATGCTTCGAAATACTTCAGAAGGTTTGGTAGCTCTACAAAAAACTCCTGAATGTTTCAGAATGTTCTTGGATATTTTCAGACATTCTTGCATGTTCCCAAGCGTCCCAGAACATTTCAGGATGTTTGAAAACAGTTCGAAGGGCTTAGTAACTCTAAATGAAGTTCCTGAATGTTTCAGAACATTTCAGAATATTTTGAGACTTTCTTAAATGTTCTTAAGCGTCGTAGAAAGTTCTAAAATATTTCAAAACTCTGCTGAAGGCTGTAGAACTTTTTAGGCGGTTTTTGAATAATTCAGGTCAT
Source organism: Dromius quadrimaculatus (assembly GCA_963989225.1). Taxonomy (NCBI): domain Eukaryota; kingdom Metazoa; phylum Arthropoda; class Insecta; order Coleoptera; family Carabidae; genus Dromius; species Dromius quadrimaculatus. The sequence goes on along the minus strand of OZ022324.1, from coordinate 69,569,297 downwards.
TATTAAATATTCCTGAACGTATCTAAATGTTTCAGAATGTTTCCGTATTTTTAAAAACGCTTCATGACGTTTATATGTTTTTTAGGAATCTTCTAGGATATTTTAAAACATTTCAGGACTTTTTTAATGTTTCATAATATTCAAAAATACGTTTAAACGTTTCTCAGTATCCTTTAACGATTTAGCATGCTACAAAACACTTCAGGAAGATCCTGAAAAACGATTTAAAACGTTTTCAAATGACGATTCAGAATATTCCAAAACAATTTTAAAGACTTGGTTACTCTAAAGGGCGTTTCTGAATGTTTCTAGATGTTTCAGAATATTTTCAGAATGTTTCCAAGCGTCTCAGAACGATTTATGATGTTTCAAAACACTTTAAAAGGCGCGGTAGCTCTACAGGAAGTTTCCGAATGTTTCAGAACATTCCAAATTATTTTGAGATGTTCTCAAATGTTTCTAAGCGTCTCAGAATGTTCCAAAATATTTCAAAACGCTTCTGAAGGTTCTACAACTCTTTAGGATGTTTCTGAATATTTCAGGTCGTTTTTAAATGTCCCTTAACGTTCCAGAATGTCTTAAAATATTTGCAAATTTTTACGAACGCTTCGTGGCGCTTCTTCATCTTCCAATAATTTGCTAAGATATTTCAAAACACTTCAGGACTTTTTCAATGTTTCATGATATTCTAAAATGTCTACAAACGTTTCTAAATATCCTAAAACGGTTCAAGATGTTGTAAAACACTTCAGGAAGCTTCTGAAAAACGATTCAAAACGTTTTTAATGTTCCTAAGCGTTCCAGAACGATTCAGGATGTTTCAAAACACTAAAGAAAGCTTGGTAGCTCTACAGGAAGCTCCTGAATGTTTCAGAACGTTCCAGAATATTTTCAGACATTCTTGAATGTTCCGAAGCGTCCCAAAACGTTACAGGATGTCTGAAAACATTTTGGAAGGCTTGTTAACTCTAGAGGTGATTCCTGAATGTTCCAGAAAGTTCCAAAATATTTCAGAACGCTGCTGAAGGCTCAACAATTCTTTAGGATGTTTGTGTATATTTCAGGTCGTTATTAAATGTCCCTAAACGTTGCAGAATATTTCAAAATGTTTCCAAATTTTTAAGAACGCTTCATGACGCTTCTTTATCTTCCAGGAATTTTCTGGGATATTTCAAAACAATTCAGGACTTTTTAAATGTCTCATGATATTCCAAAATGCCTAAAAATGTTTCAAGATATCCTGAAACGATTCAGGATACTGCAAAACACTTCAGGAAGCTTCTGAAGAACAATTCAAGACGTTTTACAATGTTTCTAGGCGTCCCAGAACGATTCAGGATGTTTCAAGACACTGAAGAAGGCTTTTTAAATTCCCTGGAAGTTTCAGAACGTTCCAGAATATTTTGAGATATTTTCAAATGTTCCTTAGAGTCCCAGAACGATTCAGAATGTTTAGAAACACTTCAGAAGGCTTGGTAACTTCACAGGAAGTTCCTAAATGTTTCAGAATGTTCCAAAATATTTTGATACGTTCTTCATTGTTTCTAGCGTACTAGAACGTTTTAAAATATTTCAAAACGCTTATGAAGGTTACGGAATTCTTCAGGATGTTCCTGAATATTCCAGGTCGTTATTAAATGTCCCTAAACGTTACAGAATGTTTCAAAATGTTTCCAAATTTTTTAGAACGCTTCATGATGCTTCTTTATCTTCCAGGATTTTTTTGGGATATTTCAAAACGCTTCCGGATTTTTTAAATGTTTTATAATATTCTGAAATGCCTAAAAATGTTTCTGGATATCCTGGGACGATTTAGGATGCTGCCACACACTTCAGGAAGCTCCTGAAAAACGATTCAAGACGTATTTCAATGTTTCTAAGCGTCCCAAAACGATTTAGGATGTTTCAAGACAGTAAAGAGGGCTTGGTAACTTAACAGAAAGTTCCTGAAAGTTTCAGAACGTTCCAAGATATTTTGAGATATTGTCAAATGTTCCTTAGAGTCCCAGAACGATTCAGGATGTTTCAATACACTTCAGAAGGCTTGGTAACTTCACAGGAAATTCCTGAATGTTTCAGAACGTTTAAAAATATTTTAAGACCTTTTAAATGTTCTTAAGCGTTCTGGAACGTTCCGAAATATTTTAAAACGCTTCTGAAGGTTCTAGAATTTTTTAAGACGTTCATGAATATTTTATGTCGTTCCAAAATGTTTAACAACGTTTCTGGATTATTAAGATCGCTTCATGACGCTTCTTTATCTTCTAGAAATTTTATAAGATATTTCAAAACACTTTAGGATTCTTTTAAATATTTCATGATACTTCAAAATGCTCAAAAACGTTTTTAGAAATCCCAGAACGATTCAGGATATTGTAATATACTTCAGCAAGCTCCTGAAAATGATTTAAGACGTTTTTCAATCTTCCTAAGCGTTCCAGAACGATTCAGAATGTTTCAAAACACTTCAGAAGGCTTGATAGTTCTACAGGAAGCTCTTGAAAGTTTCAGAACGTTCCAGATCATTTTCAGACGTTCTTAAATGTTCGTAAGCGTCCCAGAACGTTTCAGAATATTTCAAAACGCTTTGGAAAGCTCTAGATCCTTTAAGGAAGCTTAGGAACATTTAAAGTCGTTATTAAATGACCCTTAACTTTCCAGTATGTTTGAAAACGCTTCATGACGCTTCTATATCTCTCAGAGATTTCCTAGGATATTCCAAAACACTTCAGGACTTTTTAAATATTCCAAAATGCCTAAAAAAGTTTCTAGATATCCTAGAATGATTCAGGATGTTGCAAAGCTCTTCACGAAGCTCCTGAAAAACAATTCAAGACGTTTTTCAATGCCTCTAAGCGTTCCAGAACACTAAAGAAGATTTAACAATTTTCCAGGAAGTTCCTGAATGTTTCAGAACGTTCCAAAATATTTTCAGACATTCTTGAATGTTTCCAGGCATTCCAGAACGATTCAGAATGTTTCAAAACACTTCAGAAGGCTTGATAGTTCCACAGAAAATTCCTGAATGTTTCAGAACGTTTTAGAATATTTTCAGACGTTCTTGGATGTTTCCAGGCATCCCAGAACGCTTCAGGATGTTTTAAAACACTTCAGAAGGCTTGGTTACTCCACAGGAAGTTCCTGAATATTTCAGAACGTTCCAAAATATTCTGAGACGTTCTTAAATGCTCTTGAGCATTCTAGAATGTTTCAAAACACTAAAGAAAGCTTGGTTACTCCACAGGAAGTTCCTGAATGTTGCAAAACGTTCCATAATATTTTGAGACGCTCTTAGAACGTTTGAAAATATATTAAATGCGCAAAGTTCGTATGGACTGTGGTTATGATGTCATCAACGAACCTCCTAGAACAATCAGAAGTGGGATACTCTCATGTAAATGTCAAACATGTTACGCGACCGAACCGTTAGCTTTGCAGGACTGCTATTATGATGTCATCATCATATTTATTGATCAAAGAAGACATAACTGTTGTTACTATCCATCCCATTTTTCTCGGTCAAGATTTTCAGGCGCAACTCAAATCGTCGAACGATAAATGGAATCAATAGGCGAATTACATCTTATGTGACACTGCTAAGCTTGTATATTTCACGCAGCAGTCATCAACATACTTTTTTTTTAAGACAAAAATTACAAAAACAAATAAGTCCATTCATTGTGGAACATTTAAGGTAGTTCACAAAAATATATGTTGATGACATTATAAACGGAGCTCCTGCAAACAAGCAGCAAATAAAAATATATAATTAGAGGCTCCTAGGCTCAATTACAAATTTATTTCATGAACAGATTGCAAATTCCATTACGGAAATTGATGTACATTTCTCCAACAACATCGGCAAACGAATGCGTCTAATGACCGATCAAGCTCAATGTTAAGACCGCAATTCAGATGCATTACGGAAATTGATACTCTAATTATGCGGAAGGCCGATACCAGCAGATCTGATTTGAATCTATTAGTCGCAACTTTGAAGCTATGTCGATGATATGTTACTGAAAAATAAAGAATCGAAAGTAAATCAAGATGTCAAGATGTACGTATATAAAGTTTTGTATGTGTGTGTGAGTTGTCCAAGGTCAGCACGGATGTTCCACGAGTGGTCCACCTTGGGGCCTGGGGCTGAGCGCTAGGCGCCCCACGACAACCGGAACAGTTGCAAGAACCGTTGTTTCTCAAGCACCGTTGGAAGATTGTTCTGACGAATGTGACGTAATTGTAATTGATGGAATGATGCAAGATATGTTGATGATACATTAAAATGAATTTGTTTTATTGATTTTTACTTCTACATAGTGTATTCCGGCGTGGGCGAATATAATTTCAATAAAATTCCCGTTAATTTGATATCTTATACGCTTGAATATTCAAATTTTACATTTTACTTACGTAATTTTGTTTTTATGGATTTTAAATTGCAATCATTTTATGCGTTTTCAGATATTGTACATAAAAAATATGCGTTTATTATTTCAAGGTAACTCAATTCCTACATTTCCTTGACCAAGATACAAGCACAAAACTTGTAATAATTCACCTTTTGACATGCCTACAAAAAAACTAAAAAATATCCTCAATAAATTATTTATTCAAATGCACTGAACATGCGTCCATGTTCTGTTGAGAATCAAACGGCGAATAACTAATGGGAATTTTATTTGATAAATATATTTCATTAGCGGTTTTGTTGTTACATGGAAAAGAATTTGTTGGTGCTCCCACACCACAAAACACACACCAAATTTTGCCAAATCATAGCTTACTCCCCTAAACCAATAAAATCCATACAAGTTGCTTTATTCATCGAATTTATTGATATTTTATTGAGGATTCATGACAAAGGTGAAGCTAAAGTTGTAATATTGCTGTAAAACAAAAATTGAATCAGTAAAACATCGCCTGAAGTGATTAGAACTATTTAAGTATTAAGGTACGTTCCACTAGGCGACCGCAACACTCAAGTCGCTACAATGTTCATTCCACAATACGATCGCGGTCTTTGCGTTCCAAATTCACAATACCTGTGATTTTCAATTTTGTTGGATACTTATTGATTGAAATTGGTTTCTGAAGAATGAATCTGTCTGTACGTATGGAACCACAAGCCAGAAAAATTTGATCGATTCCAATATTTCTTTTTTTTATTAATCGATTGATGCTTGACATACAATCCTATTGATTTTTTTGATAATTAGTTCATAATCTCCTCAAATATTCATTGCTTGATAGAGTCTGTACATAGGGAACCACGTTATGGGCTGCAAAATCGATTTTGTTGATATTTGCTTTCATCAATTGGTTGACTATTTGTTTTCGTAATGATTCATCATCAATTTTCTTCAATAATGATTCAAATTGGCCTTTTAGGAACGACATGTGTCGTCACCATTAGTCTGTACGTATGGAACCACTTTATAGACTGTCAAACTTAATCGATTTCAATAATTCTTGCTTTCATCAATTGCCTGATCATCTGCATTAAGTCCTATTGATTTTTTTGACGATTTGTATCTAATCTTGTCAAAAATTGATTAACTGATACAAATTACAAAAGTTGACCGATTTTGACGATTCCTCTTTCATCAATTGATTGAATATTTATATAAAACCTCACTGATCAATTATTATTTTTTTTCAATCCTCTCTAGTGTGCATAATTATTTTAATTAGCTTTTTAAAAATGACATGCGTCGTCACTATTAGTCTGTACGTATGGAACCACTTTATAAACCGCAAAACCTGATCGATTCTTATAATGGTTGACTTTTCACCTATTGATTTTCGAAGTGGTTTGTTCACAATCTTGTCCAATATTTATAATTATTTAAATTGATTTTCCAGAAATGCCCAATTATCAATATGTTAGGAACCACGTTATAAACAGCAAAACTGAATCGATTTTGACGATTTTTCTTCAATTGATCACTTGATTATCTGTCTGAAATTTGGTTTTGCTCCCAATCTTGAAAATTGATTATAATTCAAATTGTCTTTTGAAGAATTACTTGCAAATTCATCATCCGATCCACATTGCAGAACTTGATCGATTTTGATGATTCCTCTTTCATTATTTGGTTGATTATTAGCCTAAATCCTCGTAGATCAATAATGATTTATTTTCAATCTTCTCCAATATTTGTAATAACTTGAATTGGCCTTTTACAAATGACATGCCGTCACCATTAGTCTATAGGTATGGAACCACGTTATAGACCCCAAAACTCAATCGATTTTGATGGTTTCTCCTGTCATCAAATGGTTGATCATTTATTGAGGATCCTGTTGACTTTCATGATGATTTGTCATCAAATTTTTTCAATAATGACTTAGATAGAGGCCTTTCAGAAACGACAGTATCGTCACCATTAGTCTGTACATATGGAACCACTTTTGAGACCACAAAACTTGATCGATTCTGATGAATTTCTTTTCGATCAAATAATTGATCTTTCAATTGACTTTGAAGATGATTTGTTAGCAACTTTTTTCAATAATGAATTAAATAGGCCTTTTGGAGACGACATGTGTCGTCACCCTTAGTCTGTGCGTATGGAACCACTCTATAGACCGTAAAACTTGATCTATTCTGATTATTCCCAATTTTATTGATCAGTTGACTGTTTGTCTAGAATCGTATTGATTTTTATCAGGATTTGTTTTGAATCTTGTTGGAAATTAATTGTGATTCAAATTGACCCCATTATCCAACACAGATTGCAAAAGTTAATCGATTCTTCTTTAAAAATTGGTTGATTATTTACATAAAACGTTATATATTGAAGATAACCCATTTCCAATTTTCTTCAATATTAATAGTTATTCAAATTAGCTTTTCGAAATGGCAAGAATGGAACCACGTTATAGACCCAAAAACTCAATCAATTTTGATGGATTCTTCTTCCATCGAATGGTTGATCATTTATTTAAGACCCAATTGACTTTCGTAATGATTTGTTGTCAATTTTTTTCAATAATGACTCCAAAAAGCCTTTGAGAAACGATATGTGTCGTCACCATTGGTCTGTACGTATGGGACCACGTTATAGACCGTAAAACTTGATCGATTTTGGTCATTCTCAATTTTATTGATTAGTAATTTGTTGTACAAGATTGTATTGATCTTTATTGAGGTTTGCTCCTAATCTTGTTGGGAATTATTATCAATGAAATTGGCTTCATCATCCAATACAGATTGCAAATCGATTTTGATGATTTTTCTCTGATCAATTAGTTGATTATTCATATAAAATGTTGAAGATTGAAGGTAACCCATTTTTAATGTCATCCAATATGTTTAATTATCAAAATTACCTCATTAGAAATGACAAAAAGAGTCAACATTAGTCTGTACGTATGGAACCACGTTATAGACCGCAAAACTTGACCGATTTTGTTGATTTTCTCTTCTATCAAATGGGCAACCATTCATATAGAACCTAATTGACTTTGATGATGATTTGTCATCAAGTTTCCTCAATAATGACTTTTAGAAATGACTTTTGTTGTCACCATTGGTCTGTACGTATGGAACCACGTTATAGACCGCAAAACTCAATCGATTTTGATGGTTTCTTCTTCCATCAAATGGTTGATCAATTATTCGAGATTCAATTGACTCTCATAATGATTTGTTATCAAGTTTTTCCAATAAAGACTTCAATAAGTCTTTTAGAAACGACATGTGTTGTTACCATTAGTCTGTACGTATGGAACCACGTTATAGACCGCAAAAATCAATCGATTTTGATGGTTCCTTCTTCCTTCGAATTAATAGTCATTTATTCAAGACCCTATTGACTTTCGTGATGATTTTGAATAAAAATTTTTCAATAATGACTCCAATAAGCCTTTTAGAAACGACATGTGTTGTTACCATTAGTCTGTACGTATGGAACCACGTTACAGACCGCAAAACTCAATCGATTCTGATGGTTTTTGCTTCTATTAAATGCTTAATCATTCATTTAAGACCCAATCGACTTTTATTATGATTTGTCATCAAATTTCTTCAATAATGACTTGAATAGACCTTTTAGAAACGACATGTGTCATCACCATTGGTCTGTACTTATGGAACCATTGTATATACCAGAAAATTAAATCGATTTTGATGGTTTCTCCTTCCGTGGAATGTTTGATCATTTATTAAAGACCCTATTGACTTTCATAATGATTTGTCATCAAATTTCTTCAATAATGATTTGAATAGACCTTTTTGAAACAACATGTGTTGTCACCATTGGTCTGAACGTATGGAACCACGTTATAGACCGCAAAACTTAATCGATTTTGATGGTTTTTTCTTTCATCGAATTAGTAATCATTCATTCAAGATCCAATTGACTTTTGTAATGATTTGTCATCAAATTGTTCCAATAATGACTTAAATAAGCCTTTAGAAACGACATGTGTTGTTTCCATTGGTCTGTACGTATGGAACCACGTTACAGACCGCAAAACTCAATCGATTCTGATGGTTTTTGCTTCTATTAAATGGTTAATCATTTATTCAAGACCCTATTGACTTTTATTATGGTTTGTTGTCAAGTTTTTTCAATAATGACTTCAATAGGCTTTTTAGAAACTACATTTGCTGTCACCATTGGTCTGTAAGTATGGAACCACATTATAGACCGCAAAACTCAATCGATTTTGATGGTTCTTTCTTCCGTCGAATGGTTAATCATTTATTCAAAGCCCTATTGATTATCATGATGATTTGTCATCAAATTTTTTTAATAATGAGTCAAATAAGCCTCTCAGAAATTACATTTGTTGTTACCATTGGTCTGTAAGTATGGGACCACGTTATGGACCGCAAAAATTGATCGATTTGGATGGTTTCTTCATTCATCGAATTGTTAATTATTTATTCAAGATTATATTGAGTTTCAGTATGAATTGTCTTCAAAACTTTTCAATAATAACTCAAATAAACCTTTTAGAAACGACATGTGCCGTCACCATTGATCTATATGTATGGAACCACGTTATAGAGCCCAAAACACAATCGATTCAAATGGTTCTTTCTTCTGTCGAATGGTTAATCATTTATTCAAGACTCTATTGACTTTCATAATGATTTATCGTCAAATTTATCCAAAAATGACTTCAATAAGTCTTTTGAAACGAAATGTGTCGTCACCATTGGTCTGTACGTATAGGACCACGTTATAGATCCTGAAATTCAATCGATTTTGATGATTCTCACTTCAATCAAATGGTTGATCATTCACATAGAGCTCTAGCAACTTTCATCAATATTGACTTGAATAGGCCTTTTAGAAATGACATGTGTTGTCATCATTGGTCTATACGTAAAGAACTACGTTATAGACCGCAAAACTCAATCGATTTTGATGGTTCCTTCTTCCTTTGAATTTATAGTCATTTATTTAAGACCCAATTGACTTTCATGATGATTTGTCATCAAATTTCTTCAAAAATGACTTGAATAGACCTTTTAGAAACAACATATGTCGTTACCATTGGTCTGCACGAGTAAACTACGTTATAGACCGCAAAACTCAATCGATTTTCATGGTTCCTTTTTCCATCGACTGGTTAATCATTTATTCAAGACCCTATTGACTTTCATAATGATTTGTTATCAAGTTTATTCAATTATGACTTCAATAGGTCTTTTAGAAACGATATGAGTTGTCACCATTAGTCTGTACGTATAGAACCACGTTATAGAACACAAAACTCAATCGATTTCGATGATTCTTTTTTCTAGCAAATGCTTGACCATTTCTATAAAACTTTATTGACTTTAATGATTATTCGTTCTCAACTATCTTCAATAATGACTTGAATAGGCCTTTTAGTAACGATATAGACCGCAATTCTTGATCGATTTTGATGATTTTCACTTCAATCAATTGGTTGATCATTCACATAGAACTCTAGCAACGTTTATGATGATTTGTTCTTAACTTTATTCAATATATACTTGAATAGGTCTTTTAGAAACGATAAGTGTCGTCACCATTGGTCTGTACGTATGGAACCACGTTAAAGACCGCAAAACTCAATCGATTTTGATGGTTTCTTCTTTAATCGAATGGTTAATCATTTAGTCATTAAATTTCATCAATAATGACTTGAATAGACGTTTTAGAAACGACATGTGTCGTCACCATTGGTCTGTACGTATGGAACCATATTATAGACCCCAAGACTCAATCGATTTACATGGTTCTTTCTTCCATCGAATGGTTTATCATTTATTTAAGACCCTATTGACTTTTATGATGATTTGTTATCAGATTTCTCCACAAATGACTTCAATAAATCTTTTAGAAACGATATGTATCGTTACCATTTGTCAGTACGTATGGGAACACGCTATAGACCGCAAAACTTGATCGATTTTGATGATTTCTTCTCTCATCTAATGATTGATCATATATTTAAGACCCGATTGATTTTTATAATGATTCGTCATCAAACTCATTCAATATTGACTTCAATAGGCCTTTGAGAGACAACATATGTCGTCACCATTAGTCTGTACGTATGAAACCACGTTATGGACCGCAAAACTCAATCGATTTTGATGAATTTTTTCTTCCATCGAGTGGTTAATCATATATTTGAGACCCAATTGACTCTCATAATGATTTGTTGTCAAATTTATTTAATTATGACTTCAATAAACCTTTAAGAAACGACATGTATTATCACCATTGGTCTGTACGTATGGAACCACGTTATAGACCAGAAAACTCAATCGATTTTGATGGTTTCTTCTTCCATCAAATAGTTGATCAATTATTCGAGACCCAATTGACTTTCATAATGATTTGTGATCAAATTTTCCCAATAATGACTCCAATAATCCTTTTTAAAACGACTTGTCGTCTGTACGTATGGAACCACGTTATAGACTGCAAAACCCAATCGATTCTGATGATTTTTTCTTCTATCATATGGTTAATCATTTTTTTGAAGCCCTATTGACTCTCATAATGATTTGTCATCAAATTTTTTCAATAATGACTTCAATAGGTCTTTAAGAAACGATATGTGTTGTCACCATCAGTCTGTACGTATGGAACCACATTATAGACTGTAAAACTCAATCGATTCTGACGATTCTTGTTTTTTTCTATTGTTTGATCATTCGCATAGAACCCTATTGACTTTTATGATGATTCGTCATCAGCTTTATTCAATAATGATTTAAATAGGTCTTTTTGAAACGTCAACATTAGTCTGTACGTATGGAACCACATTATAAACCACAAAACTCAATTGATTCCTATAATTCCTATTTTTCATCAATTGATCAACTACTGGCATATGATACTATTGATTTTCATGCTATTTTTTTTCAGTAATTAAGTTTTTATGACCAATTGATTGATGATTGATGACTTATTGGATCATTAGGACGTCAGGTACGCACATTTTTATTATAATTGGGGAATTTATGACAGAATTCAGAATGCAGGAGTTTCATTTGCATGTTGAAAGATTTGAGTACAATTTTTATGAATAATTGCGTACAAAGCGTGTGCTTATAGTGGTTGATACAACAAAAGATCGAATATGGAATAAATTATTGCTGATTTACTTACCTGTCCTTGTGGATGTAAAAATTATACATAACACAAAGGATAACAATATTAGCAACATATCCAATATAAGTTTTCATTATAACCGTCATGACAATAGCTGGAGGGGCTGCATACCACGACCAAACTCCATAATTCTTATTAATATCAAATGTAGAATTGTTATTCAATGAATAAAAACTTAAATCATCTTCTGCTTCTTGTTTATTGAGCGTATTCATTTGATTTTCCACAAATGGATTCAACTCAGTATCCACATCCGGAGCAAGGGTGTAATTGGGGTGATATTTCATTAAATCTTGTTCAAGCCTTTCCTCCTCTTGTTTTAGAATATTGAGGAGCTGAATGTTGCTTAAAAACTCGTTTTTTAAATCTTCTTTGGTTAGATTACCGGATTTTATTAGCTCACCTTGCAGCTACAATAAAATCGGGGATTACAAACTTTTAGGGGATGGGAAATTGTCTTACATCGGTATCCATTACTATCATGTAATATTCCATGAGAAATAATAGAAATATGACAAAATCGAATACACAAACAGTTACAGTTGAGACCAACCATCTCACTGTAATTTGGTTGATGTCGTTTTCGTTGTGCCACTTTAGGTAAACTAAAATTTCAATAATAACTACAATATTTTATTAAAATTTGATTTAATGGTTCACCTTCCAAAAGAATGACGCTGTAAACTAACCATCCTGTATAAATCACTATTGCAAACAACATTATGATAAGGAATAAGGAGGGATTTATGTAGTTGTCGTAAACACTGTCTGAAATGATTTATAATAATTTAAAAAGTTGTTCATGCAATCTAAAATCACTTACCTTTCTTTGTAAAATATAAATGGCAAAATGCATGTTCAATTGGGTTCGTAGATGATATTTCTGGCTTGATACAAGCAAAAAGGAACCCTAAAATTGCTAATGGAATACATATAAAGACTTGTACCTAAATCAAATAATAAATTTGACAATTGTATGCCTATTAGTACAAATTTAAATTTTACCACTGCAAATAGGGCCCCTATCATCCCAAGGTATCTAAATAACGAATGGTATCCTTTAAATAAACTCATGTCTTCGATTTTATTTGGAAGTTTTAATAGAATGACGTTTCATTGCGATGACATCTTCAATTCACAGCTCACTTAATTCTACAACCTCTAATTCTTTTAATGAAGGTGTTTCCAATTGCCAATTTGGTCCTTCGAGCCTGTACTGATTTACTACAAGGCTCCAGTAGTCTCCTAAATCTTTTTGAATAAGTATGACTATTATTTAAAAATTGGGACAAAATATTGTCACTCTGCATGGATATTACAAATTATCTTATGGTCCTTCGACTCTGTGCTGACGTATCACCTTTCAAATTTTACTACAAATTCACCAGGAGCCTTCAGTACTCTTCTGGATCTTTTTGGATTATTTTGGCTGCTATGCCAAACTTGTGATAGAATATTTTCGTTTTGTAACCGTTTAAAGTCTTCAGTGTGGGTGCTTCAAGTTGTACTTATGGTCCTTCGACTCTGTGTTGATGTATCAGCAAGTAGATTCTGCTACAAATTTATCAGAAGCCTTCAGTAGTCTTTTGAGTCTTTATGAATTATTTTGGCTGTCTTTCTGCAACCGCTGTTACCTCCTAGTGTGACAACTTCCAATTACTGTCATGGTCCTTCAAGTTTACGCTAATGTATTACCTGAAAAATGACCAGGATCCTTCAGTAGCATTCTAGATTTTTCTGGATTTCTTTGGCTGTTATACAGAGCCTACAACCGCTGATAGCTCCCAGTGTAGGTGCTTCCAATTGTCCTTATGGTCCTTCGACTCTGTATATTCTACTACAGATCTATTAGGAGCCCTCAGTACTCTTCTGGATCTTTCTGAATTATTTTGGCTGCTATGCAACCGCTGATATCCCCCAGTGTGTGTGTTTCAAGCTGCCCTTATGGTCCTTCGACTCTCTGTTGATGTATCACCTTGTGAATTTTGCTACAAATCTACCAGGAGCCTCCAATAATTTTCTGAGTATTTTTGAATCAATTTGACAATACAGAGGCTGCGATGAAATTATCTTTCTGCAACCGCTGTTTCCCTTCAGTGTATGGTCCTTCAATTCTGTTTTGATGTATCACCTTGCAGATTGTTTACAAGCCTTCAGTACTCTTCTAGATCTTTTTGGAATATTGAGACTGTTATTTAGAACCTGGGATGAAATTTACTGCTGATATATTCCAGAAAGGGTGCTTCTAATTGCCAATATGGTCCTTCGAGTCCCTGCTAACGTATCTTCTTGCAAATTTTGCTACAGATTTACCACAAGCCTTCGGTAGTCTTCTGGATCTTTTTGAATTACTTTGGCTGTTATACAGAGCCTGCAATCGCTGATAGCTCTTCTAACTGACCTTATGGTCCTTCGACTCTGTGTTGATGGATCACCTTGTGGATCTACTACAAGCTTGCAGTAGTTTTCTAGATATTTTCAGATTATTGGGGCTGTTATACGTGATAAAATATTGTCTCTATGCAACTCTTGATTTCTCCTAAAGTGGGTACTTTTGATTGTCCATATGGTCCTTCGATTCTGACCTTGCAAATTCACTACAAGCCTTCAGTAGTCTTTTATATTTTTCTGAATTATTAAGGATGTTATTTAGGACCTGGGATGAAATTTACTGTCTCCGTACTGCTGATATATTCCAGAAAAGGTGCTTCTAATTGCCTGTATGGTCCTTCGAGTCCCTGCTAACGTATCGCCTTGTAAATTTTGTTACAGATTTACCACAAGCTTTCGGTAGTCTTCTGGATCTTTCTGAATTACTTTGGCTGTTATACAGAGCCTGCAACCGCTGATAACCCTTTTAATTGACCTTATGGTCCTTCGACTCTGTTTTGATGTATCATCTTGTAGATTCACTACAAGCTTTCAGTAGTTTTCTGGATATTTTTAGATTATTGGGGCTGTTATACGAAGTCTGTGACAAAATATTGTTTCTATGCAACTTTTGATTTCTCCTTAAGTGGGAACTTTCGATTGTCCATGTGGTCCTTCGACTCTGATCTTGCAAATTTACCACAGGCCTTGAGTAGTCTTTTGTATTTTCTGTATTCTAGAGCCTGAGATTAAATATTGTGTCTCTGTAACCGCTGATATATTCCAAAAAAGGTGCTTCCAATTGGTCATGTGGTCCTTCGAGTCTCTGTTGACATATCGCCTTGTAAATTCTATCACAGTTTTACCACTAGCCTTCAGTAATCTCCTAAATATTTCAGGATTATTTTGACATTATGCAGAGCCTGGAACAAAATATTGTCTTTCTGCAACCCTTAATATCTCCCAGTGTAGGTGCCTCAAGGTACCTTCATGGTCCTTCGACTCTGTGTTGATGTATCAACTTGCAGACTTACCACAAGCCTTCAGTAGTCTTCTGGATCTTTCTGGATTACTTTGGCTGTTATACAGAACCTGCAACCGCTGATAGCTCCCAGTGTATGTAGGTGCTTCTAATTGCCCTCATGGTCCTTCGACTCTGTGTTGATGTATCACCTTCAGTAGTTTTCTGGATTTTTTCAGATTATTGGGGCTGTTATATAAAGTCTGTGACAAAATATTGTCTCTGCATTCTTTGATAACTTCTAAAGTTGGTGCTCCTGATCGTCCATATGGTCCTTCGACTCTGTATTGGTGTATCACCTTGTAGATCCACTACAAGCTTTCAGTAGTTTTCTGGATCTTTTTAGATTATTGGGGCTGTTATAAAATATTGTCTCTATGCAACTCTTGATTTTTTCTAAGGTGGGTATTTTCGATTGTCCGTATGGTCCTTCAACTCTGACCTTGCAAATTTACTACAAGCCTTCAATAGTCTTTTGTATTTTTCTGGATTATTGAGGCTGTTATATTGTGTCTCTGCAACCGCTGGTATCTCAAAAACAAAATTGTTGCAATTGCCCATTTGGTCCTTCGAGTCTCTGTTGACGTATGGCCTTGTAAATTCTACTACAGATTTATTACAAGCCTTCAGTAATCTCCTAAATATTTCAGGATTATTTTGGTTATTATGCAGAACCTAGAACAAAATATTGTCTTTCTGCAACCCTTTATATCTCCCACATGGTCCTTCGACTCTGTGTTGATGTATCACCTTGTAGATTCTGTTACAGATTTACTGCGGGTCTTTAGTAGCATTCTGGAAATTTTTGGATAGTTATGGCTGTTATACAGAGACTGGGATGAAGCATTGTGTCTCTGCAACCGCAGTACCTCCTAAAGTGGATGCTTTAATGGTCCTTCGACTCTGTGTTGATGTATCACCTTCAGTAGTTTTCTGGATTTTTTTAGATTATTTGGGCTGTTATACAAAGTCTGTGACGAAATATTGTCTGTCTGCAACCCTTGATTTCTTCCAAAGTGAGTGCTTTCGATTGTCCATATGGTCCTTCGACTCTAACCTTGCAAATTTATCACAAGCCTTCAGTAGTCTTCTAGATCTTTTTGGATTATTTTGGCTGCTATGCCGAGCCTGAGATGAAATAATCGCTGATATCCTCCAGTGTTGGTGCTTCGGATTGCCCTTATGGTCCTTCAACTCTGTGTTGATAACAGATCTACCACAAGTTCTCAGTAATCTTTCTGGATTATTTTGGCTGTTATACAGAGCCTGGGTTGAAATATTGTGTCTTTACAATCGCTGATATCTTCCTGTATAGGTGTTTTAAGTTGCCCTTTTGGTCCTTCGAGCCTGTGCTGATGTATCACCTTGCAAATTTTGTTACAGGTTCACCACGAGCCTTTAGTAGTCTTCTGTATCTTTTTGGAGTATTTTTGCTGTTGTACAGAACCTGGGACAGAATATTGAATTCCGTTTGCCATTGGTCGTTTTATTTCAATCATCATTGACTGGCAAATATGTAATTCTCAAATAGTCGCTCTAATGCAGTAATGATGATAATAACAGTAATAAGCAAACAAACTGAATTGTTTAAAATTATTTGTCGGAAGGAGTGTTGAAAAGGAATTTTAAACAAGCGTTTTTCAATTCACTAATGTGGATTAAAGTGTGGGAAGGTATACGTACTATAATAATAAATAATTGTATGTAATAACAATAATTGACTGTATGCCAAACAGATTACGTGATGATGACCTGATAAGCCAAAATTGCTTCATGCGTGAATTAATTTAATTAAATGATTGATATGAAACTGTTTTGCATTATTGATTAGGTATTGTGATATTTTCGTAATATCAGAATGGATTTGATTGATTCAAACCACAAAAAAGGGGTTCGCCTTCACATTAAAAACTCATAAGCACCCGTGAGTCTATGCGTACCGACTGCGCCAGATAATCGCTAAACTAGTATTCAGCTTGCGTTTGTATCAGTCTGCTGTTGGTATATCACCAAATGTGTTGCCAAGAAACACAAATCAACTTAATAACTTCATTAAAACAACATATACTAAAACAAATGACCCTTACCTTCTGCCTGAAATTCATAATAAATTCCAAACAAAAATTTCTGTCTGGATCCATTTATATCTTTCAGCCACCAAAATATCGCAATTAATAATATTTTGAACATGGTTTAGATTAACATAAAATATTAATAATAAAAATCAAGGTCCTTCTATAACAAATAATATTTTTCAACTTATGATCAATTTATTGGCGACAGGCATGAGAACCATATTAAAACACAGTTAGATGAAATTAACAATTAGAAATGTATATGTATGTAAATATATGCATCAAATCTATAATATATGTAGCTACCAAGATCGCGCTATGATTCAATAAACAATAACGGATGCTGTGCAAAGACTTACGACCATAGCAACCAGACTAAGCGACAGGATGTTGTTTTCAAACAAATGTACATCGTTTAGTAAACGACTGCGATTTATTTCACCAGGAGGTCACGTCTTAATAACTGTGCTTGCAAGGAATAAATAGATTCATGGGGTGTTCTACAATCTTCACAACATTATGAATTATCTGTTGTTTAAGTATAAATTATTTGTTTAATTATCCTGTGAGATCAGAAGTGCCGACTATTGTACTGTTACCTGCATTCTATATTTCTAATTATTATTAATTGAATGTATTCAGCCCCAAGCTTTTTCCATAGCATCCTCATGTTGTTTTTATCGTTGTTATCATTGCTGTTGTCGTCATCGTTGTTGTTATCGTTGTCCTCTTCGTTTTTGTCGTTTTTATCAATGTCGTAGTTATTATCATTGTTGTTGTCGTTGTTATTGCTGTTTTCATCATCGTTGTTATCCTCGTCTTTACCTTTATTGTCCTTTTGTGCTGCATCAAATGCTGCATTCCATTTTGCATTTTGGATTACATGAGTTTTCGGCTACAGAATTCTGCGATAAATCTGTCAACCCCCATGATACCCTGATATCATCGTCGTTATTGTCATTGTTATTGTTGTCGTAGCTTTTATCATCGTTGTTATCATTATTTTTATCGTTGTTATTGATGTCGTAGTTATTATCATCGTTATTGTCGTTATCGTTGCTATCTTCATTGTCGTTGCTGCTATCGTTATTTTCGTTGTCGTTGCTGCTGTCGTCAACATTGTTGTCATTGTTATTGATGTCGTACTTATCTCTGTTATCGTTGTCGTCTTCGACATTGTTGCTGGTGTAGTTATTATGTTGTCGTTGTTTTGATGTCATAGCTATTGTCATCGTTGTAATCGTTGTCGTTCTTGTCGGCATCGTCGTTACAGCTGTCGTCAACATTCTTGTCGTTGTTATTGTCGTTAGCTTTGTTGTTTTCGTTGTTATTGATATTGTAGTTATTGTCATATTTGTTACTGTTATCGTTGTCGTAATTATTTTCATCGTTGTTGTCGTTTTCGCAGTCGTTGCTAGTGTAGTCAACATTTTTGTCGTTGTTATTAATGTTGAAGTTGTTGTCATTATCGTTGACGTTTACGTCATTATTGCTGCTGTCGTCAACATTCTTGTCGTTGTTATTGATGTCGTAGTTAATATCTTCATTGTTGTCGTTATTTTCGTCGTCGTTGCTGCTGTCGTCTACATTGCTGTCGTAGTTAGTGTCGTTATCGTTGTTGTTCCCATTGTTGTTGATGGTTTAATCAACATTCTTGTCGCTGTTATTGATGTTGTAGTTATCGCAATCGTTTTTGTTGTTATCATTGTCGTTTCCATCTTCATTACCGCTGTCTTCATCATTTTTGTCGTTTTCATTGACGTTGTCATTATTTTCTTCGTCATTACTGATGTCGTCAATATTATTGTTATTATAATTGATGTCGTAGTTATTGTCGTTATTGTTGTTGAGTTCGTCATCGTTGCTGGTGTGGTTATCATATTATTGATGTCGTAGTTATTGTCATCATTGTTGTTGTTGTCGTTCTTGTCGGCATTATAGTTATTTTCACCGTTATTGTCGTTATTTTTGTCGTCGTTGCTGCTGTCGTCAACATTGTTGTCGTAGTTAATGTCGTTATCGTTGTTGTTTTCATTGCTATTGATGTTGTGGCTATTTTTATTTTTGTAGCTGTTATCGTTGTCTTTTTCGTTGTCGTTAATGTTTATTGATGTCGTAGTTATTATGATCGTTGTTGTCTTTATTTTCGGCGTCGTTGCTGCTGTTGTCAATATTGTTGTAGTTGTTAATGATGTCGTTTTTATTGATTTTATTGTTATTATCATCATTGTTGTCCTTATTTTTATCGCCGTTGCTGCTGTCTTGAACATTGCTGTCGTAGTTAGTGTCGTTATCGTTGTTGTTTTCGTTGTTGTTGCTGGTTTAGTCAACATTCTTGTCGCTGTTATTAATGTTGTAGTTCTTGCTATTGTTGTTGCCGTTATTATTGTCGTTTTCATCTTTATTATTGTTGTCATCATCGTTCTTGTTGTTTTTATTGATGTCGTTGTTATTATCACCATTGTTTACGTTATTTTCCTCGTCATTGCTACTGTCGTCAACATTGTTATCAATGTAATTGATGTTGTAGTTATTGTTGTCGTTCTTGTCGTCTCGTCATTATTATCATCGTTGTTGTCGTTATTCTCGTCGTCGTTGCTGTTGTCGTTAACATTGTTATCGTTATCATTGATGTCGTAGTAATTGTCGTTTTCGTCATCGTAGCTGGTGTAGTCAATATTCTTTATCATTGTTATTGATGTTGTAGTTATTGTTATTGTTGTCATTTTTGCCGTCGTTGCTGCTGTCGTCATCATTCTTCTTCTTGTTTTTGATGTCGCAGCTATTTTCATCGTTGTTGTCGTTATTTTCGTCGTCGCTACTGCTGTCATTAACATTGTTGTCGTTGTTATTGTCGTTATTATTGAGGTTTCCGTCGTCGTTGCTATTGATGTCGTAGTTTATATCACCGTTGTTGTCCTTATTAACGTCGTTGCTGCTGCTGTCGTTAACATTGTTGTCGGTGTTATTGATATTGTAGTTATTGTCATTGTTGTTGTCGTTATTTTCGTTGTCGTTGCTGCTGTAGTCAACATTGTTGTCGTAGTTATTATTATCATTGTTGACATTATATTCTCCATCATTGCTGCTGTCGTCAACATTATTGTCATTGTTATTGATGTCGTAATTATTGTTGGTATTGTTGTCGTTTTCGTCATCGTATGTAGTGGTATAGTTATTATTTTTGTCGTTGTTATTGATGTCGTAGTTATTGTCATCATTATCGTTGTCGTTCTTGTCATCGTAATTATACTCATCGTTGTTGTCGCTATTCTTCCTTCGTTGCTGCTATCGTCAACATTGTTAGCGTTGTTATTAATGTTGTCGTAGTTAGTGTCGTTAGCGTTGTTATTTCTGTTGTTGTTGCTGGTTTAGTCAACATTTTTGTCGTTGTTATTGGTGTTCTAGTTATTGTCATCATTGTTGTCGTTATCGTTGATGTTTTCGTTGTCGTTGCTGCTGTCGTAGTTAGTGTCATTGTCGTTGTTGTTATTTTAATCAATATTCTTGTCGCTGTTATTGATGTTGTAGTTATTGCCTTCGTTGTTTCCGTTATCATTGTCGTTTTCATCTTCATTACTGCTGTCATCATCATTCTTGTCGTTTTTATTGATGTCGTAGTTATTATCATAATTGTTGTCGTTACTTTCTTCGTCATTGCTGCTGTTGTCAATATTGTTGTCGCTGTAATCGTAATTTTTGTCGTCGTTGCTGCTGTCGTTAGCGTTATTGTCATTTTTATTGATGTCTTAGTTATTTTCGTTATCATTCTTAATAATGTCGTTGTTACTGTCGTTATCGAAGTCATTTTCGTTATCGTTGTTGGTATTGTTATCATTCTTGTCGTTTTTATTGTTTTATCGTTGTCTTTTTCATCGGTGCTGCTGCTTCTGTTAACATTGTTGTCGTTGTTGTTGATGTCGTAACTATTATCATCGTTGTCGTTATTTTCGTCGTCGTTGCTGCTGTCATTAACATTGTTGTCATTGTTATCGATATCGTAGTTATTTTAGCTATCTTTGTCGTTATCGATGTTGTTTTCGTCATCGATACTGGTGTAGTTATCATTCTTGTTGTTGTTATTGATTTCGTAGTTATTGCCGTTGTTGTCGTTGTCGTTCCTATTATCATTATAGTCATTCTTATTGTTGTTTTTGTTATTTTTGTCATCAAAATTGTTGTCGTTGTTATTGATGTCGTACTTATTGTCGTTATCGTTGTCGTTTTCGTAGTCGTTGCTATTCTGTAACATTGTTGTCGTTGTTATTGATGTCGCAGTTATTGTCATCGTTGTTGTCCTTATTTCAGTCGTCGTTGCTGCTGTCGTCAATATTGTTGTCGTTGTTATTGATGTTATAGCTATTGTCATCATTGTTTTTGTTATCATTGTCGTTTTCGTTGTCGTCAACATTCTTGTTATTGTTATTGATATCGTAATTATTGTCAACGTTGTTGACGTTGTCGTTCTTGTTGTTATCGTTTTTATTCTTGACTTCTCTTTTGTCATCCTCGCTGTATTTGTCGTCGTTATTCAAACTAGTTTATTATACCTTCATGGTGTTGTTTGACACGGTACATTGAATCTTACATTGAATACTACGTTTTAGAAGAGTGCAACGTGACAAACATAAATTTAGATATCACTACATGAGTTATGGACAGCGTTTTTGGTTACAGAGCCTCGAATTCTGCGAAATATCTGTCGTCAGCTCCCATACTACTTCAGACATTTAATAGTTAACAAAAACAATGCCAAACATGCATTATTTGAAGCAATACAGTACCTCACACAACCACTGGAAGAGATAATCGAAATAATAGAAGATCAAGCTTTCTGGGAATAGAATAAAGGGCCACCTGAAGAAATAATCAAAATTATAGAAGATCTAGCTTCCTCAAAATTGGATGAAGAACAAATAGTTATTGTTATCGTTATCATCGTCATTGTTATTGTTGTTATCGTTTTTATCGTCATCATCGTTTTTAATGTTGCTATGATTATCATTCTCGTTTTTATCGTTATTGATATCGTTTTTATTGATGCTGCTGTCGTTGTTATCGTTATTGCTATCGTTTTTATCGTCGTTATTGTTGTTACCGTTATTATCGTGGTTGAAATCAATCTTTCTTCATTGTCATCGTTGTCGTCATCAGTCGTTGTTGGTTTTATTATTGTTATTGCTGTCGTTATCGTCATTCGTCACATCAATTTTGGTCAATTCAATGGTTGATTGTTATTTCAAGTTGCAGACGACAATGAATCTAGGAAGTAGTATTTCGCAAATTGTTGGGAGGAGCAAATGAAATGTTAGAGGAGCTCTTAATGAGATAGTGAGCTTTAATTAGTTTGAGGGATTTATTGAGTTGTGTAATGCATGCACTGAACAAACCATAAACTCAGCGAACACTGGCCACCAAGAAAGCAACAAGAACTTTCGTAGTCTGATTTATGTTCGAGCACATGCCGTACATTACCTTGCATCGTTGCCAAAAGAAACTTGAATTACACGGGCTGCTCAAAACGAGATACATTTTCATTCATACATACATCTATTTGATTGAGTATTGTAAGGAGACAAATCAGTATCAGATCATCTACATATCGATTTTACGAGTTGCCAAGTCTGAGATGACAACATGAGCAGGTTGCACGTTTCACGACCGCGGTAGTAGGTAGGTGCGCAATAACCATACCGAACTGCTGCCACCACTTTCCATATAAGGACGAGTATTATAAACCTGAGATCGTAATATAAATAAACGGTTATATGTGAAGTAACCTGTACCCGTGACTGCTATTGCTTATATTAAATCGACTTTAGAAACGTGGATAATCTTTTATGGTGACCTAGTGGAATGCTTGACATGTTCTTTTGTTCTATTATTCATCAAATCATTCATAACACACTTCAAATTTTAGTTAAGATATGTGGATGACATCTTGCGTTTCCATGACCTAGCGAGAGAACTCAGCTCCAAAATTTTGAGTTTCGTATATATATATGCTTTTCGTCTTCAAGCTGTTTACAACCAAAATCTTCTGATACACAGCGAGTAAATACAATAAACTTCATCAATAGTTGTGGACATTGATAGTTGAGCTTATTAGTATATATGACTAGCGTTTTGGCCTGCATCGTACTGTTTCAATGGCATAAAACAGTCTAAGTATAAGATGACATGCAACTTTGTCCTTTTGTTCGTACGTTTGGGGACACATTATAAACAGCAATATCTGATTAATTCAAATACTTCTACTGTTTTTTGAACTAACAGCTACCAGAAAAATTCCCTATTGATTTTCTTATTGATTTGTGGTGTAGTTCAATTTTTATCAATTATTTTCTTTACAAACGTTTTTTTCTGTAATAAGAGAATGTGAAACGATACAAGTGCAACTTTAAATTGTCATAAATCTTTTATGGTGACCTAGTGGAATGCTTGACATGTTCTTTTGTTCTATTATTTATCAAATCATTCATAGCACACTTTAAATTTCAGTTAAGATATGTGGATGATATCTTGTGTCTATGGACGGGTGTCTGTTGTATTGTACTTGTGCAGTCCTCGTGATTTATTGCAAGCAGTAGGCGAAGCTAACGTTCATTTGTTTTGTTCCTCAGGAAAGATTCATAGCCGTAACCAATTATAAAAACGTCTTCTTTCTAGAATGACGTATGTGGGATTGTGGACCAATCAATCAAAATTCTAATCAATAATAATCAAACACTTTATGCTGTCCTTCATCCAAACAAAATACTACATTGGGTTAGTCGTGATTACTTTTTAACCTTTCTCACACTTACGCTAATAATTAAATACTGTAATTGCGCGTCGGCAATTGTTTCCAGGTTTACAAGCCAATTGCAAGATGCACGTTTGTAGGTTGTTATAAATTAATGTAGTTCTGAAGAATTGATGGAAATGAATGATATGTAAATATTAGAAATAAATGTTGGTTCGACTTGAATGTATTAATTATATATAGTTGAATGTAGATGTTCTAAAAGATTGTTGAGGGCTGTAAGATTGACGGACGTAATGAGAAGCTATTTACATAATCATGTAATACATTTAAGTTAGTATTTCACAAGATTTCTTTGAGTTAAGATATGTTGATGACACTCTGGTTCAGTACTTTCATTCAACTGACAGTTTGGTCCAAAAAAAAGTTATTTACAACCTAGTAGCTACCACTTTATAATCTATGATGGAATTGGTAGCAAAAAAACTTATATTGATCTGAAATTGTTTCAGACCGTTACATTGAAAAGTACTTAAGTGTTTTTACGTTAGATCAGTCCAAAAAAACTTAGACTGATTTATTATAAAAGAAAATATTTGAAGGACAGGAAAAAACCGGAGTGACTAGATAAGAAGAAGCTTTTTTGTCATCGACGACTGTGTAAAGGTACAAGTGCGTGATTATTTGTTATATCCGCGGTAAACATGGCTATGAGACACAAACTAGTTTTGATTATATCTTGTATCCTCCCACAGATGCATAATTTTCATGAACCAGCCTGATAACTCAGCTCCAAAATTTTGAGGTTCGTATATATATATATGCTTTTCGTCCAAAGCTGTTTACAACCAAAATCTTCTGATACACAGCGAGTAGATACAATAAACTTCATCAATAATTGTGGACATTGATAGTTAAGCTTATTAGTATATATGACTAGCGTTCCGACCTGCATATTACTGTTTCAGTGGCATAAAATAGTCTAAATATAAGATGACATGCAACTTTGTCCTTTTGTTCGTACGTTTAGGGACACATTAGGAACAGCAATTTCTGATTGATTCAAATATTTCTACTGTTTTTTAAACAAACAGCTACCAGAAAAATACCCTATTGATTTTCTTGATGATTTGTGGTGTAGCTCAATTTTTATCGATTATTTTCTTTACAAACGTTTTTTTCTGTAATAAGAGAATGTGAAACGATACAAGTGCAACTTTAAATTGTCATAAAGCACAAATTAGTATTGCTTTTAGCTTGTATCCTCCCATGGATACATAATTTTTATAAGCTCCAAAATTTTGAGTTTCGTATATATATATATGCTTTCCGTCTTCAAGCTGTTTACAAACAGAATCTTCTGATACATAGCGAGTAAATACAATAAACTTCATCAATAGTTGTGGACATTGATAGTTGAGCTTATTAGTATATATGACTAGCGTTCCGGCCTGCATGTTACTGTTTCAGTGGCATAAAATAGTCTAAATATAAGATGCCACGCAACTTTATCCTTTTGTTCGTACGTTTGGGGACACATTATAAACAGAAATTTCTGATTAATTTTGATGATTCTACTGTTTTTTGGATGAATATCTACCAGACTAATACCCTTTTGATTATCTTAATGATTTGTGAGATAGTTTAATTTTTGTCAACTATTTCCTTTACAAACATTTTTTTTTGTGATAAGCGAATGTTAAACGATACAAGTGCAACTTTAAATTGTCATAAAGCACAAATTAGTATTGCTTTTAGCTTGTATCCTCCCATAGATACATAATTTTCATGAGCCAGCGTGAAAATTTAGCTTCAAAATTTCGAGTTTTGTATATATATATGCTTTTCGTCCCAAGCTGTTTACAAACAGAATCTTCTGATACACAACGGGTAGATACAATAAACTTCAGCAATAGTTGAGGATATTGATAGTTGAGCTTATTAGTATATATGACTAGCGTTCCGGCCTGCATGTTACTGTTTCAGTGGCATAAAATAGTCTAAATATAAGATGCCATGCAACTTTGTCCTTTTGTTCGTATGTTTGGAGACACATTATAAACAGCAGTTTCTGAATAATTCTAATACTTTTACTGTGTTTTGAATAAACAGCTATCAGAGTAATACCCTACTGATTTTTTTGACGATCTGTGGAATAGTTCAATTTTTATCAACTATTTTCCTTACAAACGTTTTTTCTCCTAATAAGCGACTGTGAAACCATACAAATGCAATTTTAAATTGTCATGAGGCACAAATTAGTATTGCTTTTAGTTTGTATCCTTTCATAGATGCATAATTTTCATGACCCAGCGTGAAAACTCAGCTCCAAAATTTTTAGTTTCGTATATATATATGCTTTGCGTATTAGTCCATTTGTCTGTACGTATGAGGACACGTTTTAGGTTGCAAATATTAACCCAAATGCATATTTTTCGTCCATAAAATGAGTATTGGTGTAAGTTCCTATTGATTTTCATGATAATTTGTTGCAATTGGCTGCTGCGCGATTATTCGTTATAATAACCTGGAGTAAACATGGCTATGAGACACAAATTAGTCTTGATTTTATCTTGTATCCTTTTACAGATATATAATTTTCATGACCTAGCTTGAAAACTCAGCTCAAAAATTTTGAGTTTCGTATATATATATGCTTCTCGTCCCAAGCTGTTTACAACTAGAATCGTACGATACATAGCGAATAATTGCAGACAATGATAGTTAAGCCTTTCAGTGTATTTGGATGAAAAAAGTTTATACTTTTATACCTGGGCGTGATCCCAAGTCACACAATTAAAATAATTAAAACATTAAATGGCATGCAACTTCATCCTTTTGTCTGTACGTATGAGGACACATTATGGACAACAATTTTTGATTAATTCATATAATTTTACTGGTTTTCAAATGAACAATCATCAGAGTGATATCTTAATAATTTTTTTGATGATGGATTGCATGGTTCAATTTTTATCAACAGTTTTCTTCAAAAACATCGTTTTTCATGATCAGTAAATGTAATACGACACAAGTACAAATTTTAAGCTGTTTAAGATTGCATGCCACTGTTTTTATGCCATGAAACAGTTGAAAAATGCTTATATTTCCATACAGAAAATCAAGAACAATGCCTGAATGAGCCAAATAAAAAAATATTATTTTTAAATGGCATGCAACTTCGTTTTTTGTCTGTACGTGTGTAGACACATTATAGACAACAATTTTTGAATAATTTGAATAATTTAATTGTTTTGTGAATGAACAGTTATCATAGTAATACCCTATCAATTTTTTCTGAAATTGATTGAATAGATCAATTTTTATCCACAATTTCGTTAGAAAACGTCTTTTCTCGTAATAAGCGATTGTGAACCAATACAAGTGCAACTTCAAATTGTCATAAGGTTCAAATTAGTATGACTCTTAGCTTGTACCCTCCCATAGATGCATATTTTTCATGACCCAGCGTGAAAACTCAGCTCCAAGATTTTGAGATTCGTATATATATATGCTTCGCGTATTAGTCAATTTTTCTTGTATCGGCCCATACATGCATAATTTCCATGACCTAGCGAGAAAACTCTGCTCCAAAATTTTGAGGTTCGTATATATATATGTTTTTCGTCCCAAGCTGATTACAACCAAAATCTTCTGATACACAGCGAGTAAATACAATAAACCTTATCAATAGTTGCGGACATTGATAGTTGAGCTTATAAGTATATATGACTAGCGTTTCGGCCCGCATCGTACTGTTTCAATGGCATAAAATAGTCTAAATATAAGATGACATGCAACTTTGTCCTTTTGTTCGTACGTTTGGAGACACATTATGAACAGCAATTTCTAATCAATTCAAACACTCCTACTGTTTTTCTGCCATCAGAAAAAATCCTTACTAATTTTCTTGATGATTTGTGGGATTGTTCAATTTTTAACAACTGTTTTGTTTACAAACGGTTTTTTCTGTAATTAGCGAATATGAAACGATACAAGTGAAACTTTAAATTGTCATAAAGCACAAATTAGTATTGCTTTTAGCTTGTATCCTCCCATGAATACATAATTTTTATGAGCAAGCGTGAAAACTCAGCTCCAAAATTTTGAGTTTCGTATATATATATGCTTTTCGTCTTCAAGCTGTTTACAAACAGAATCTTCTAGTACACAGCGAGTAAATACAATAAACTTCATCAATAGTTGAGGATATTGATAGTTGAGCTTATTAGTATATATGACTAGCGTTCCGGCCTGCATGTTACTGTTTTAGTGGCATAAAATAGTCTAAATATAAGGTGGCATGCAACTTTGTCCTTTTGTTCGTATGTTTGGGGACACATTATAAACAGCAATCTCTGAATAATTCTAATACTTTTACTGTGTTTTGAATAAGCAGCTATCAGAGTAATACCCTACTGATTTTTTTTAAGATTTGTGGAATAGTTCAATTTTTATCAACTATTTTCTTCACAAACGTTTTTTCTTCTAATTTGCGACTGTGAAAACATATAAATGCAATTGTAAATTGTCATGAGGCATTGATTAGTAGTATTTTTAGCTTGTATCCTTCCATAGATGCATAATTTTCATGACTCAGCGTGAAAACTCAGCTCCAAAATTTTGAGTTTCGTATATATATATGCTTCGCGTATCGGCCCATTTGTCTGTACGTATGAGGATACATTTTAAGCTGCAAATATTAACCAATTCGTATAGTTTGCCTTTCTTCCAATAAAATTACTATTGGAGTAAAGTCCTATTGATTTTAATGATTATATATTTGACGGTTCAATTTCCAATGGTAATTGATTGCTGCGTGATTATTTGTTATAATAAATATGGCTATGAGACACAAAATAGTTTTGATTTTATCTTGTATCTTCTTGCAGATGCATAATTTTCATGATTTAGCGTGAAAGCTCAGCTCTAAAATTTTGAGATTCGTATATATATATGCTTTTCGGCCCAAGCTGTTCACAATCAAAATAGTTCGATAAATAGCGAGTTGATAAATCAATAATTGCAAATATTGATAGTTAAGACTTTCAATGTGTGCTCTACTAAGAGCTATCGAGCAGTGCGCCAGCCTTGAGCTCATCCAAATACTTATTATAATCTAAAACAACATGCTTCTTCTATCTTTTTTAGCCTGTACGTGTGGGGCACGCTACAGTTCGCAATTCTTGATTTATTTTGATGATTCATGTTTTCGTTGATTGATTAAACAATGAACAAAAACTCTATTGACTCTTATTGTGACTTGTTGAATAGTTCAGTTTTTATCAAGAATTTTCTACAAAATCATCTTCTATCGAGTTCTTTTTATAGTACGTTCGTATGGGGCACGCTACAGGTCGTAATTCTTGATTAATTTCAATGATTTCTATTGATGCTCAGTTCCAAATCAATGGTTATTTCTTTAACCTACTTTAAATCAGGTGTTGCTACAGATTCACGGAAATGTTGTGGATTAAGGATGGGTTTTGTGCCGGGGGCATGGGTCGAAAGGCTGCTTCATCCGTGGATAATACAATATTGTTCAGCCGATCGCGGACGACAACCATGTGCTTTCTAATCTTCAAAGCGCGTTAAGCGAGTCATAGTGCCTCACCAGAGAGGGAATCGTCAAATTTTGTTGTTGAAATTATTGCCTACCACACTCTCAAACATTTTTTTGGTGATTTAACGACGTAAATGAATGAAGCAACTTTCAATTGGAATTGAGGCTCGTTCTTCAGTCTCTGAAAACCATAATTTGAATATTAGCTGCCTATGACGTAAATTACAATTTGATAAATTGATGATTACACTTAATTGATACTTACATGTAGAAATATGCTCCAGATTATGTTACCTTGTTGTTTGTTTGTTCAGTTACGGATGTAATAAATCCGAGAATTTAAGTTCAGAATATATGAGTATCAAGTTGTAATTAAAGATAAATACGTTTATCATAATTGGTTTCTGGTCTGTAATTTGGTTATAAAAGATTTAATCATTGAGCTCATGCTAAGCTGTACGTGGTTTTTTCTTATTCTCATGTGGAGCACACGAATTCAACAAGAAAAGTTTGGCGCAGTCGGTATGCTGCTACTTCACATTTTTCACACGCAGTCAACTTTGGTCCAAAGTTTCGAAAATTAGTGAAGTCAGGTCCTGTAAATGTGGGTGTTCCAACATCATAATGCGTCAGCTTTCGCCACACTTGATGCTGTACCCAGGAATTGATTTCGCTTAACTATTCCGATCAAGAAAATATTATACTATCCGATATATTTTACGCGTTGAACCAGAACTTTCATTGTTTTACGCTATCTGTTGGTGCAGTATTCCACCGTGGGAATGCTTCTAGCTTTATGGAGGACGAATCCGTAGCAACTTCGTCTCGGTGCTGAAATATGGCTAAATAAACTTTCACATGCATGGAAGCATGTTTTGCGATCGGACACTGTTCATACTTTGTTAGTAACGACGTAAATTCTGTGCTGATTTGGTGGAACACTAAACACAAATCGTGGAGAAACTAAACTACTCTGTAGTCTGTACCTAGTTCTTATTACCTGATATGATTTCCTTATGTGGCACGAAGCAATTTTTAAACACTCCTAATTCACAAGAAAACAGACAAAAACTTGGTATGTATTTCCGTCTTTTTGTCTGTACGTATGTGGATACATTGTAGGTCCCAATTTTTGATTAACTTGAATAACTATGAGAATAATCGGTTGAATAACTATTGAAATAAATTCCTTTTGATTTTCATCATGATTTATTCAATAGTTTATTTTTTATCAACAATTTTCCTCAAAAACTTTTTTTTCGTAATCAGCGGATGTAAAACGATACAAGTACAACTTCAAATTGTCATAGGGCACAAATTAGTATTGCTTCTAGCTTGTATCCACTCATAGATGCATAATTTTTATGACCCAGCGTGAAAGCTCAGCTCCTAAATTTTGAGGTTCGTATATATAAATGCTTTTCGACCCAAGCTGCTTACAATCAAAATCTTCTGATACGCAGCGAGTAAATACAATAAACATCATCAATAGTTGCGGACATTGATATTTGAGCCTTCTAATATATATGACTAGCGTTCCGGCCCGCATGTCACTGTTTTAATGACATTAAACAGTCTAAATATAAGATGACATGCAACTTTGTCTTTTTAATCGTACGTTTGGGGACACATTATAAACTATTATTTTTGATACATTCAAATAATTTGAGTGATTTTCGAATAAACAGCTATCAGAGTAATATCCTATTGATTTTCCGAAAGATTGGTATAATAGTTAATTTTTTATCGATAATGTTTTTCATGAACGTCTTTTTTGTGATAAGCGACTTTGAAACGGTATAAGTGCAATTTTAAATTGTCATGAGGCACAAATCAGTATTTCTATAGCTTGTATTCTTTCATAGATACATAATTTTCATTACTCAGCGTGAAAACTTAGCTCCTAAATTTTGAGTTTCGTATATATATATATGCTTTTCGACCCAAGTTGCTTACAATCAAAATCGTCCGATACGCAGCAAGTAAATACAATAAACATCATTAATATTTGCGGACATTGATAGTTGAGCCTTCTAGTATATATGACTAGCGTTCCGGCCCGCATGCTACTATTTTAATGGCATTAAACAGTCTAAATATAAGATGACATGCAACTTTGTCCTTTTGATCGTACGTTTGGGGACACATTATAAACCATAATTTTTGATAAATTCAAATAATTTGAGCGATTTTTGAATAAACAGCTATGAGAGTAATATCCTATTTATTTTCTAGAAGATTTGTATAATAGTTAATTTTTTATCAATAATTTTTTTCATGAACGTCTTTTTTGTGATAAGCGACTTTGAAACGGTACAAGTCCAATTTTAAATTGTCATGAGGCACAAATTAGTATTGCTTTCAGCTTGTATTCTTTCATAGATACATAATTTTCATGACTCAGCGTGAAAACTCAGCTCCTGAATTTTGAGGTTCGTATATATATATGCTTTTCGACTCAAGCTGCTTACAATCAAAATCGTCCGGTACAGAGTAAGTAAATACGATCAACATCATCAATAGTTGCGGACATTGATAGTTGAGCCTTCTAGTATATATGACTAGCGTTCCGGTCCGCATGTTACTGTTTCAATAGCATTAATCAGTCTAAATATAAGATGCCATGCAACTTTGTCCTTTTGTTTGTACATTTGGGGCTACATTATAAACAACAATCTTTTATCAACTCAAATACTTCTACTGTTTTTTGAATAAACAGCTGTCAGAGTAATACCCTATCGATTTTTTTGATGATTTGTGTGATAGTTCAATTTTTATCAACTGTTCTTATTACAAACGTTTTTTTCCGTAATTAGCGACTGAAACGATACAAGTGCAACTTCAAATTGTCATGAGGCACAAATTAGTATTTTCTCCTAGCTTGTATCCTTCCATAGATGCATAATTTTTATATCCCAGCATGAAAACACAGCTCTAAGATTTTGAGGTTCGTATATATATATGTTCTCCGTATTAGTACATTTGCCTGTACGTATGATGCCACGTTTTAGATTACAAATATGGATCAATTCTTTTTTCTTTCCAATACAATGAGTATTGAAATAGAGTCTTATTGATTTTTCTAGAAATATGTCAGATAGTTCAATTTCAAGACACAATTGATTGCTGCATGATTATTTGTTATGATAACCTGCGGTAAACATGGCTTTGGAACACAAATTAGTTTTGATTTTATCTTGTATCCTCCTACAGATGCATAGTTTCCATGAACCAGCGCGAAAACTCAGCTCCAAAATTTTGAGGTTCGTATATATATATATGCTTTTCGACCCAAGCTACTTACAATCAAAATCGTCCGATACGCAGCAAGTTAATACAATAAACATCATCAATAGTTGCAGACACTGATAGTTGAACCTTCTAGTATATATGACTAGCGTTCCGACCCGCATGTTACTGTTTTAATGGCATTAAACAGTCTAAATATAAGATGACATTCAACTTTGTCCTTTTGTTCGTACGTTTGAGAACACAATATGAACAGTAATTTTTATGACCCAGCGTGGAGACTCAGGTCCAAGATTTTGAGGTTCGTATATATATATGCTTCGCGTATCTGCTCATCTGTCTGTACGTATGAGGACACGTTTTGGATTGCAAATACTGACCTATTTTTAAATTTCTTTTGTTTTTCAATGGCATGAGTATTGAAATAAGACCCTATTGATTTCCATGATAATTTGTTGGACAGCTCAATTTCAATAGGCAATTGATTGCTGCATAATTATTTGCTGTAAAAATGGATATGAGACACAAATTAGTTTTGATTCTATCTTGTATCCTCCTACAAATGCATAATTTTCATGACCAAGCGTGAAAACTCAGCTCCTGAATTTTGAGTCTCGTATATATATATGCTTTTCGACCCAAGCTCCTTACAATCCAAATCGTCCGATACGCAGCAAGTAAATACAATAAACATCATCAATAGTTGCGGACATTGATAGTTGAGCCTTCTAGTATATAGGACTAGCGTTCCGGCCTGCATGTTACTGTTTTAATGGCACTAAACAGTCTAAATATAAGATTACATGCAACTTTGTCCTTTTGTTTGTACGTTTGGGGCTACATTATAAATAACAATTTTTGATTAACTCAAATACTTCTACTGTTTTTTGAATAAACAGCTGTCAGAGTAATATCCTATTGATTTTTTTGATGATTTGTGAGATAGTTCAATTTTCATCAACTGTTCTTATTACAAACGTTTTTTTCTGTAATTAGCGACTGTGAAACGATACAAGTGTATCTTAAAATTGTCATGAGGCATGAATTAGTATTGCTTTTAGCATGAATCCTTCCATAGATACATAATTTCCATGAACCAGCGTGATAACTCAGCTCCAAAATTTTGAGTTTCGTATATATATATGCTTTTCGATCCAAGCTGCTTACAATCAAAATCGTCCGATACACGGCGAATAAATACAATAATAATAAACAATAATTGCAGATATTGATAGTTAGGCTCAGATATTTGTTTATTATTAATTGCGTGAAAATATTTTGATGCACGCGCTCTAGGCGCTTATTAAGTGTTTTCCTTCAAACACGAATTCACCGCAGCTCTGTATATGATATTTGCCGTTTCTATTGATTACCTATTTCATTGAAAACACATTCATTAAATTTGAACTTTTCACGTTGCAGGAACTTATCGCCAATCTGATGCGTTGCTGACAACCGCCGCAACCTGCAACCTGCTGTGACAGAAATATGAACAGCTTGGGTAAGTGCTTATTAATTTAATATGTGCAAATATTTGAATCTGATGCATCTTTAATTGAAAGCATAAATTATTTATTTGATCGTAATTACAGCTTATTTCAATCATGAATTTAATTATGAATTAGCTGCTTAAATTTGACGCTCTTCTTCGAGGATTTTCCTACATTGATTTTAATTTCAAAAAGTGCAAAAGGAGATTGTTGTTGTATGTACAAAGAATCCGGTTCAATGGAAAGCACAACTATTATTACTGTTAAATACATGGTGATCGTAGAGTAGAGTCTGCAAGGTATTATTTATGTGCTTGTTGGTGTAAGGATGGCCTTCGTTGTCTTGTAATTCCGATCCAGCATTCTAGATTAATTGTTTAATATCGTAAAGAAGATTGTTCTGAGAAACAAATGAATTCATTATAATTTTTTTGTAAATCTGTAGATGACATGATCATCAAGTGCATGATTTAAGAAGACTAAAAGTTATTTGAGAGTTTTTAATTAATTGATCACAAGGTAGTGTACTATTTGACAGGATTACCACCAACCAGCAATTACCAGCGCGGAAAAATGTGTTTTAATTGGCTAGTATTATACGCAACTATTCCCTTCAATGTCAGGCCGCTATTATTTATAATAATACGGCTTTGATTTATCAAATGAATTACGTGGAGTATAATTAAGGTGGTTCACGCGGCCACAAGCTGCGGAAGAACGGATGAATTTATTCTCGCCCCAGGAGCCACATCATGGACGGAGTTATTAATAATTATCTATTGAATGTTTTTATTCCATTATACAATTGTCACTTTAAGTTTTTGTGACAATTGTGCTACGGATGGCGCACCGCCTATGACTGGGCTACGGATGGCTCAATAACTATTACTCCGTTATTTGATAAGATCAGCAGACAATACATTACAATACTTTGTACATTAATAATGTAATTGTTATAGCGTTTTAGTTTTTATCTACATATTTGAATTACCATAACAAAGCTATAACAAACCAATCATCAAGTATCAGGTTCTTCCTTTCTAGACCCTGAACTCGAGCTCTTCACGCTTTGTACTTACAACTTGGACATAATCGTTGCATGATCAATGACACTTCTAGAATTAACTGACAACTTAATCAATTCAAAATCGTTGAATTAATGATTATTTTATCGTTTATTATTCAATTACTTACACTCTTTACTAATTTGAAGCTATTGCAATGCTCAATGAAAATAAACAGTTGAACTGATAGGCGGGCTTCGCCCGCTCTGACCAAAATCGACGTATCATACTCAATGTTCATCAGTCAAACTAGTACAGTCATTTCTTATCAACAAACACTCACAAAAAAGAGCGAACATTTTCAAGTCCAACTGAAGTCTACCAGCTGAGCTTTTTTTTATATGAAATCTGAAATCTAAGAATCATCACGACGTCCATTTACGTTAGCTACAAATAAGCAAATAGCCTATTAATTTCAAATACCGCTAAGATCTCCTATCAGTAAACAATTACTTATCCTCAAACACTGCAGAACAAAAGCAATTATAATAAAATTATTGAACATCCAATTAGCGGCCAGACAAATACCAAGCATGTAAGATTGAGTGACATCATGGTTCTTTAATATTAAATGCATTACAAATGCATCATATCCATCTCAGTTATTTTCAGGCTTAAAAATATTCTCTGCGCGAAGCAGGTCAGAACGCTAGTCACTAAAAGGCTTAATTTACAATGTCTGGAATTATTGTTGTTGTTTATTGTATTTATTTGCTATGTATAGAGCAAATTTGATTGTAAATAGCTTGGGACGAAAAGCATATATATATACGAACTTCAAAATTTTGGAGCTGAGTTTTCACGCTGAGTCATAGAAATTATGTATCTGTGAAAGGATTCAATATAAAATCAGAACTAATTTGTGTCTTATGACCATGTTACCTCAGGTTATTATAACAAATAATCATGCGGCAATAATTTGCCTATTGAAATTGAACTGTCCAATAAATTATTCTGAAAATCAATAGGATCTTACTGCAATACACATTTCATCAATAAACAGAAGAAATATGCCAAAAGGTTGATATTTGCAACCTAAATACGTACAGACAAATGCACCGATACGTAAGGCATATATATATATGAATCTCAAAATCTGGGAGTTGAGTTTTCAAGCTGGGTCATGAAAATTATGCATCTGTACATAGCTACAATATGAAAAATACCAATTTGTGTCTCATGGACAGTGACGAATTATCTCCCAAAATTCTGTCACAGTTGCACATCTCAGAGTCTTCTGCTACCGTCAAATATTCCATATCCCAATTCGGTTTGAATATACACCACCGTTTACCTTAGTATCAGCAGCCACCAGTTGGAATAAATACATTTCAATATTCCATAACATGTGGTGGAATTAGATTAGGTTTTGCAAACATCTGAAATTGAATTCAACCTATATTTGTTTGATCCGTATTTATGTCTCATGTGCGTGGTCACTAAGCTCCAATATTTTGAAGTTCGTATATATATATATATATATATATATATATATATATATATATATATATATATATATATATATATGCTTTTCGTCCCAAGCTGTTTACAATCAAAATTGTTCTATACATAGCAAATAAATACAATAAACAACAACAATAATTCCAGACATTGTAAATTAAGCCTTTTAGTGACTAGCGTTCCGGCCTGCTTCGCGCAGTTATTATTTTTAAGCCTGAATTCTGAGTATAATCAACCGTTGTCCTGTAAATATGTTATATATTATATATTTTGTTTGATGTTTGACATTTGACAGCTCACCGACAGAGGACTAAATCGTAACTACTTTACCGACAGACAAAAAGAAATTAGGATAATTTTAATTTCAAGAAAATGTTTATAATGATGTATTTAGTAGGAAAAGAATATGAAATTTGTTGTAAAGAAATTTGTATTTGTAAATTGACTTCTTTTTTTTGGCTGTATCTCGTCTTTACATTACTCACAGCGCTAATAAGAAATTATTTATAAAACAAATCAAATGGGGATTTATTAAAATTTGAGTATAAATATGGCCTTGTGGCCGATTTTAGCCTCTTCTTCTGAAAGTAAGTCCTACTGTGTTGACCGTTCGACGTCCGTTTGAAGTTTTTGTGCCAAGTCCGTCAGCACGATTGTCAAGATAAATTGTAAGTTTGCTTTCTTATGTTTTTTATAAGTCCGTAAAAGGAAATTAGATTTGTTTGCTTGCTGTTTTTGAACTTGGAATATTTTTTGAATAATTTAACGTAGAGTCACCACTGGCGGAGTCTTTGTTGATTCCACAGTGCTGGATTAACTTAACGTAGCGTCGCCGCTGACGAAGTCTTCGAGATATCGCAGCGTTAGATTGTTTTAACGTAGAATCACCGTTGAGGGAATCGTCATTGGCTTCACAGCGTTGAGCAAGTTAATGTGGAGTCACTACTTGGGAACCAGTTTGTTTCACAAGCGCCGAAGATAAATTAATCCACCGTTTGGTGGCAATCAATTGCCTATTAAAATTCAACTGCTCAACAAATTATCATGAAAATCGATAGGATCCTACTGCAATATTCATTCTATTGGGCAAAAGAAATAATTTGGAGATAGGTTGATATTTGCAATCTGGAACGTGTCCTCATACGTACAGACAAATGGATCGATACGAAAAGCATATATATATACGAAACTCAAAATCTGGGAGCTGTGTTTTCACACTGGGTCATGAAAATTATTAATCTGTAGAAAAATACAAGATAAAAAATACTAATTTGTGCCTCATAAACATATATCTAAGTGATACCACAATTACAAGCTATTATAACAAATAATCATGCAGCAATCAGTTGCCTAATAAAATCGAACTGTCCAACAAATGATCATGAAAATCAATAGTATCGCACTCCAATATTCATTTTATCAAATGAAAGAGAAACTATCAAAATCGGCTAGAATTTGCAACATTAATTTTGTCCTCATATGTATAGACAGAAGGTCAGATAGATGACCATAAAAAATATTGAAATGATAATTGTGCAATTCAAAATGTCCCATCTTCTCAATATATAGTTCAATCATGGTTATTACGAAACTGTGTCAGCATCCTGTCAGATTCCCACCGATATTCAAGGCTTAATAGAATGTGTAGATTCAAAGCGTAGCTCCGGAAATTCCGACAATTCTTTCTTGAAGGCACGGACTGCACAACAATTTCAAATGATGTTCACCCATTAAAAATTGCGTTTCTACGAAATCGTTACAATCTCAAAATGATCTTGTAGGTTAAGAAGGTGTTCCATTGCGGTTTTACAAGGTCTAATTTGAGAATATGTTTCACAATGTAAGTGAATTGGTAAGGACTTAATCTATATTTAGCGTTGTGAGAAAATTATCTACTCTACGCAAAGATTCAATTAAAATCATTCAAGAAAATTATTTTAAAAATTATGTAATTTTATGGTGAAGCAATTGTTTATTGTGATGAAATGCTAAATTGCTTTACTTATTTTTGCGCCCTGAATTCGAATTAATAACTTTGTAAGTTGAATCTAGGATTTCTCTTTGCTTTGTCCTCACACATGAATAGTATTCGTGTGGGTGTCAAAATACAAACAAGACCATTTATCCTCGCGAAACCTGAGGTGCTGGGATCTAAAGACCACGAGACCTCACAGAGTGAAACTCTTGTACGATCGTTAGATCGCTTCTTCCAACTTGTTTGCCAGCAATAGAGATTGATCTCTGTTGCTTACAAATGTCGTAAATATATCGCGACTACTTGTTGTGTATTTGCGAACACTAGAAGCCAAAAGGTGATACTACATCTAACGCTTTCGAAACAACAAAGTATAATTTAACATTTTTCGGAAACAAATTTTATTCATACCTAATACACTTGTATCAGCTCTTTTTCTATTGTCATTTTTACTCCAATTCAATTGACTGAGCTAAATATTCCCAAGAATGTATAGGCACGCATTTATGAGTATGTGATCTGACTTCAGACTGTTAATTAGTATTGAAGCACAATTTATTATGTCGCAATCAAATGGGCAATTATTATAATTAATTTTAATTGATTTCGTGTGAGCATAAGGAGAGCAAAATATATTGTCATGCGTCTGGTTTACACAGCTTGAATGTGTAAATCACATGCCGCTTTCTTGTCACAAATCATGCTACAATTTATGATACTTAACTACTGAACATAGCATATGCTTTCAATCAAATCATCATGAAATTTATTGAGGTTGTACTCCAATAGACAATCTACCAAAAAAAATAAAGAATTATTGAAATCGGTTGAGATTTGCACTCGTAACGTTGACTTATAAGTACAGACGTAAAGCATATATATATACGAACCTCAAAATTTTTAAGCTGAGTTTTCTAACTGTTTAATAGAAATTATGCATCTATGAGAGAATACAATATAAAAGTAATACTTTTTTGTGCCTCATAGCCATACATCTAGATGATACGACATCTCGATATCACAGGTTATTAGAAAAAAGAATCATGCAGAAATCAATTGCCTATTAAAATTGAACTGTTCAACAAATTACCATAAAAATCAATAGGATTATACATCAATATTCATTCTATTAAAAAGAATGAAAAATTTAGGAATAGGTTGATATTTGCAATTTAAAACGTGTCCTCATACGTAAAAACAGAATGACTGATATGTAAAGCATATATATATACGAACTTCAAAATCTTGGAGCTGTGTTTCCACGCTGGTTCGTGGAAATTATGAATATATAAGAGAATACAACAGGAAGAATACTAATTTGTGCCTCATGACCATTATTCAGGTGATGCGACATTCATAGATTATTATAACAAATAATCATGCAGCAATCAATTGCCTATAAAAATTGATCTGTTCAACAAATCACTATGAAAATCGATAGGGTCATGCTTCAATATATATTTCATTAAAAAAAGAGAAAAATTTGAAAATAGATTGGTATTTACAACCTAAAACGTATCCTCATACGTACAGACAAATGGACTGATACGCAAAGCATATATATATACGAATTTCAAAATCTTGCGGTTGATTTTTTAGGCTTTCTCATTGAAATTATGAGTCTATGAGACAATACAAGAAAAAAAATGCTAGTTTGTGCCCCATGGCCGTATATCTAAGTCATATGACATCCACATGTTATTATAACAAATAATCATGCAGCAATCAATTACCTTTAAAAATTGAACTGTTCAACAAATTATCATGAAAATCAATAGGATAATATTGCAATACTCATTCTATTTAAAAAAATTTAAATTTTGAAAAAGCGGCAATATTTGCTATATTAAACGTACAGACAATGGACTGACACGTAAAGCATATATATATACGAACTTCAAAATTTCGGAGCTGAGTTCTCGCGCTGGCTCATATAAATCATGCATTTATACAAGAATACAAGACAAAAAATACTAATTTGTACCTCATGGCCATTATCTAGGTGATATGATATCCACAGGATAATTAAAAAAATAATGATACAGCAATCAATTGCCTATAAAAATTGAACTATCTGACAAATTATGATGGAAATCGATAGGATTCTATTACAATATTCATTGGATTGAGAAAAAAATAAATTTTGAGAATAAGTCAATATTTGCAGCCTAAAACGTGTCCTCATACGTACAAACAAATGGACTGATACGTAAAGCATATATATATATATACGAATCTCAAAATTTCGGAGCTGAGTTTTCGCGCTGGCTCATATAAATCATGCATCTATACGAGAATACAAGACAAAAAATACTAATTTGTGCCTCATGGCCATTTTCCAGGCGATACGATATCCACAGGATAATTAAAAAAATAATGATGCAGCAATCAATTGCCTATAAAAATTAAACTATCTGACAAATTATAATGAAAATCGATAGGATTCTATTACAATATTCATTTGATTGAGAAAAAAATAAATTTTAAAAATAAATCGATTTTTGCAGCCTAAAACGTGTCCTCATACGTACAGACAAATGGACTGATACATAAAGCATATATATATACGAATCGCAAAATTTCGGAGCTGAGTTTTCGCTCTTGCTCATATAAATCATGCATCTATAAAACAATACAAGACAAAAAATACTAATTTGTGCTTCGTGGCCATTATATTTGTGATACGACATCCACAGGTTATTCCGATAAATAATCATGCAGCAATCAATTGCCTTCAATTATTGAACTGTCCAACAAATTATTACAAAAATTGATAGGATCATACAACAATATTCATTTTATCCAGAAAAGAAGGAAATTTGCTGATTGATCAATATTTGTGATCTAAAACGTGTCCACATACGTACAAACAGATTGACTGACACGTGAAGCATATATATATACGAATTTCAAAATTTTTGGGTTGAGTTTTTGGGCTGGCTCATATAAATTATGAGTCTATAAGACGAAACAATAAAAAAAAAGGCTAGTTCGTGCCTTATGGCCGAATATTTGAGTGATACGACATCCATAGGTTATTATAATAGTTAATAATGCGACAATCAATTGACTATAAAAATTGAACTGTCCGACGAATAATTATAAAAGTCAATAGGACTTTACCTTAATATTTATTTTATCCTAGAAAGAGGAGAATATGTAAATAAGTCTATGTTTACAACCTAAAACGTGTCCTCACACGTACAGACAAATGGACTGATACGTAAAGCATATATATATACGAATCCCAAAATTTTTGGGCCGAGTTTCCACGCTGTTTTATAGATATTATGCATCTATAGGATAATATAAGATAAAAGTAATACTTATTTGTGCTTTATAGTCATATATATATAAGTGATAAGACATTCACAGGTGATTATTACAAATAATCATGCAGCAATCAATTGCCTATTAAAATTAAACTGTTCAACTGGTAATCATAAAAATCAATAGGATTTTACTCAAATGTTCATTCTATCAAATAAAGGAAAAAATTTTGAAATAGAATAATATTTGCCACTAAAAATGTGTCCCCATACGTACAGACAGTAAAACTGATAAGTGAGGCATATATATATATACGAACCTCAAAATCTGGGAGCTAAGTTTTCACGCTGGCTTGTAAAAATTATGCATCTATAAGAGAATACAAGATAAGAGAAGGACTAATTTGTTTGTTATGGCCATATGTCTGAGAGATACGACATTCATAAGTTATTATAACAAATAATCATGTAGCAATCAATCGCCTATAAAAATTGAACTGCTAAACAAATTATCATAAAAATCAATAGGATCCTACTCTTTTATTCACTCTATTGATAAAAAACAGTATTTTTGAAATCGCTTAGTTTTTGCAACCAAAAACGTATCCACATACGTACAAACAGTGTTGTCGCTGCTTGCGTCTGTTCGTCTTCTCGTTCACTACTTCTAAACCACGCTATCGATTTTGATACGGTTTCTACTAATTGAAAAAGCAATAAACGTGGAAGATTTGCGTATAAATATGTAAATATTTTGTACTCTCAAAAAATCGTATGGAATATTGCAAATCAATGATGAGAATCATATTACAGATTCATGATATGCAACGTCCGCAATATTTTATTCAATCCGGAAAATAAAATGCAACATAATTCTCCCAGCATTCTAAGCGTTGCAATGCCCACGTCTATCTCGCGCCGTAAAATCGATTAACAAACGAATTACAGAACATTCGAGCATTGAAATAATTTGCATCTCCGAGAATCGAGATTGCGCAATCGAAGCCAACTAATTCGTGGATATCTGTATTCATTCTGAAACAATTCTATCACTTTCTATCATAAACTCTTCGAAATCACGACTCTCACAGATGTAACTATTTATCGGAACGATCAATTCGAAAGAGGATGAACCAATCTTTTTCAAACTCAGTCGGACGTTTGTCAAAGCATTGTTTCTTGCGTTACCACCCAACTGACAACAATAGATAGTATTTTAACACCCACATTTTATATTTACAGGTACGTGTGTGATTTGAACACTTGTTTGATTATTCGCTTTCTTGTTCAGTGGGAGATTTTAATCTCTTCATTTGATGAAGAAATTATTGACGAAAATCCTACTTTTGGAGAAAAACCTGCTCCAGATAACAATTACGTAAATAACATCCATGGGACAATTTAATGCAATCATTTCACATATTTACAAAGTTGACTATATTAATTATTATATTAATTATAAAGGTACACGTGTTCATTGCAGAACACACACATACACACACGTATCCATATTTATTGCACGTATGCATGACTATCTGCGATTCCTCCATCATTTCCTCAATCATGAACCTTCGCACTGATTTGCGCACGCACAGGTGCATACCGAACTGAAAAATCTTTACGACTAATGATGTGTGTCCACATACGTACATACAAATGTACTGATTCGTAAAGCATATATATATATACGAATCTCAAAATTTGGGAGCTGAGTTTTCATGCTGTTTATTACCGTAAAGTATACAGTACAGGGATTATGTATGGAATATTATGTAGACAAAATGATCTCCACGACTTTATTGGCACAAATGGACTTTTGATTATTATGTCGCGATAGCGAGCACCATTTAATGTTTTTGCCTGATCAGCTGTTTTTTTGAAGAAAAATGACTCGATGCTGCCTCCAGCCCAAAATTTGTACCAAACAGTGACGCGTTATGGATGCATTTGTTTCTCAACAAACACTTGGGGATTTTCTGAATCCCAAAAGTGACAATTCTCACGATTAACGCAGCCGTCAAGGCTTGCAGTTCGATAATCTGTTCAACGAAATATTTTCGCTGTGTGTAGTTAGGAGCTTTTAGCTTTTTTATACATCTATATAGGAAAAATGACAGATCTCAATAATAATTTATGGAAATAAATATCGCAATATACAACTTCAAAATCTTATCTGTATACTTCCACCTATACTAGCATGAATAAATTTCGTTGATGGAGCACTCAATTTTCATTTTCCATACCTTACAATGTAGACACAAAATACTTGATCATCATGTCGTGATAGCGAGCACCATTAAATTTTTTTGCCTGATCAGTTGTTTCTTTGGAAAAAAATGGCTCGATAATGTATCTAACCTAAAATTTGCTACAAATATTTACACGTTGTGGATGCATTTATTTCTCAACAATAACTCTAAAAGTAAAAAAATACTAATTTGAGCTTTATATCCATTATTTAAGTGATACGACATCCATAGGTTTTTATATGAAATAATTATGCAGCAATCAATTGCCTATTAAAATTGAACCGTTCAATGAATTGTCATAC
The DNA here is from genome assembly GCA_963989225.1 of Dromius quadrimaculatus. Classification (NCBI taxonomy): domain Eukaryota; kingdom Metazoa; phylum Arthropoda; class Insecta; order Coleoptera; family Carabidae; genus Dromius; species Dromius quadrimaculatus. The sequence goes on along the minus strand of OZ022324.1, from coordinate 69,524,852 downwards.
AAATCAATAGGATCTAATTGCAATATTTATTTTATTGAAAAAAGGAAAACATATGAAAATTTGTTGATATTTGCAACTCAAAACGTGTCCCCATACGCACAAACAGAAAGACTTATATGTGGGGCATATATATATATACGAATCTTAAAATCTGGGAGCTGTGTTTTCATGCTGATTCATAAAAATTATACATCTATAAAAGGATACTAGAAAAACAATACATAATTTGAGGTTATTTCATATATCATACTGAATTTTTCTAGCAGCTCTAGTTTTTGAATTATTTAAGTTCCTCACATTCATCAACTTTGAAAAGTAGATACTTTCTTTTTCAGTTTTACTTAGCACATCTGTTAATTAACTAGTGAATAATACAATTGCTACGAAGAGGAGACAATTTTAATGAGTAGCAGGGTGAAAGATTTCACCAAGGTACGAGTTATGATAAAACGATACAAAGGAAAATGGGACACTCATATGATGGCAGATTATTGTTGGAATCTTGAGCAGGCTCCTTATTACAGAAAGTCCTAAAAGAGACAATTTTATAGGGTTTCAAATCAACTTAAGTGTGTAGAAATATATTTTTCTAAAAATTTATAGCCTGTGTGTAATTTGAAAACAAGAGCTGCTACAAAAAAACTGATGCTATTTTCGTAATCAGCACCCTCAATTTAACCAAAAACGAGTAACAAAATTCTGGAAAATTTTTCTGTGTTGACCAGTGTAATCATACAGTAATCAATTGCATATAAAAATTGAACTGATCAACAAATTTTTACAAAAATCGATAGGATTATACTCAAGTATTTATACTATCCAAAATTAATAAAAAAATTGATGTGAATTAATATTTGCAGCCCAAAACGTGTCTTCGTACGTACAGACAAACGAACTGGTTTGTAGGGCATATATATATACGAAACTCAAAATCTGGGAGCTGAGTTTTCACGCTGGCTCATGAAAATTATGCATCTATAAGAGAATACAAGAAAAAAAATACTAATTTGTGCCTCAAGACCATTATCTAAGTGATACAACATCCACAAGTTATTATAACAAATAATCATGCAGCAATCAATTGCCTTCAAAAATTGAACTATTCAACATATCATCATTAAAATCAATAGGATTATACTAGAATAAATGCTAAATCCAAAAACAATAGAAATTTTTGGATAGATCAATATTTGCAACCTAAAACATGTCCTCACACGTACAGACAAATAGTCTTATATGTAAAGCATATATATATATATATACGAATCTTGAAATCTGGGAGCTAAGTTTTCACGCTGGCGCATGAAAATTATGCATCTATAAGATGATACAAGATATAAAATACTAATTTGTGCCTCATGGGCATTATCTAAGTAATACAACATATCCAGACCAATATAACAAATAATCATGCAGCAATCAATTGCGTATAAAAATTGGACTGATTGACAAAAGCCAATAGGGTTATGCTTAAGTATTCATTCCATCCAAAACAATAAGAAAAGTTGGGATGGGTCAGTATTTGAAGCCTAAAACGTCACCTCATACGTACAGATAGACGGACTGATACGTAAAGCATATATATATACGAACCTCAATATCTGGGAGCTGAGTTTTCAGACTGGCTTATAGAAATTATGCATCTATAAGAGGATACAAGATATAAAATACTGATCTGTACCTCATGGCCATTATCTAAGTGATAAGACATCCATAAGTTTTTATTTGAAATAATCATGTAGCAATCAATTGCTTATTAAAATTGAACCGTCCAACAAATTGTCATGCAAATCAATAGAATCTAACTGCGATATTTATTTTATTGAGAAAAGGGAAACATATAGAAATTTGTTGATATTTGCAACCCAAACCGTGACCTCATACGTACAGACAGACATACTTATACGTAGAACATATATATATACGAACCTCAAAATCTGGGAGCTCAGTCCTCACGCTGGTTCATAGAAATTATGGATCTATAAGAGGATACAACATATCAAATACATAATTTGTGCCTCATGGCCATTATTTAGGTCAGTGATGGCGAACCTTTGTTCCGCGGGTCAGAGACTGACCCACGCAAGCTTTTTGGCTGACCCACGAGCCGATTCTCATAAACACATTTTTATATCATAAAAGAGAGAACAGACAATCAAAAATATTGATAAATTCTTTTGAAAACTGTCATTAAAAGTTGACATTTCCACGGCAACTAGAAACATACGAAATGATCGTTTTGTTTACAGGACGCGAAATATTTCGCAGTCAGGATGTGAAATATTTTGCATCCTACTGATTATTGGTATCATAGCAACATTAAAAGTCACATTGATTGATTCGAAATGTCAAATTTTTTTTTACGTTCCTATCAATTTTAAGACATTGTTTTCAAAACAATGTTGTTTGATACTCGATCGCGAGATTCTTCTGCATTCTCCAATAATTTTGATGTCGACCTTTATTTTTTGCTCTCCACTTGCGGAAGTACAAGTTTTCAGACAGAAAAGGAACGTACATGTTTTGGGAGATTTTTAAAAGTAAGAACCAAATAAAAAGTAGTTTTGAACCATGCTTCTCTTCCGCTTTCCAAGTGACGCCACTGACTTAGTGAACCACGAGCTAGTACTAAAAAATGTGGACCAACTTCTCGAAAAGGTTCGCCATCAATGATCTAGGTAATACGACATCCACAGTTCATCATACAATTAATCATGCAGCAATCAATTGCGTATAAAAATTGAACTGTTCAACAAATTATTACTAAAATCAATAGGATTATAGTCAAGTACTCATTTCATCTAGAAAATGGAAAAATATTGAAAGAGGTTGACATTTGCGACCGAAAACGTGTCCCCATACGTACAGACAGACGGACTTATAGGTAGAACATATATATATACGAACCTCAAAATCTGGAAGCTGGGTTTTCACACTGGATCATAGAAATTATACATCTATGACAGGATACTAGGAAAAAAACACATAATTTGTGCCTCAAGGGCATAATCCAAGTGAAACAACATCCACATGTTATCATAACAAATAATCATGCAGCAATCAATTGCGTATAAAAATTGAACTGTTCGTCAAATTATTACAAAAATCAATAGAGACATACTCAAGCATTTAAATCATACAAAATTAATGAGAAAATTGATATGGATGAATATTTGTAGCCTAAAACGTGTCCTCATACGTACAGACAAATGAACTGGTAAGTAAGGCATATATATATACGAACCTCAAAATCTGGGAGCTGAGTTTTCACGCTAGTTCATAGAAATTATGCATCTATAAGAGGATACTAGAATAAAAACACATAATTTGTGCTTCATGGGCATAATCTGGATGGAAAAACAATGCAGCAATCAATTGCGTATGAAAATTGAACTGATTAACAAATTATCATGAAAATCACGCTGGCTTATAGAAATTCTATAAGATAATTTAAGTAGAAAAATATTAATTTGAGCCTTATAGGCATTATCTAAGTGATACGGCATTCATAGGTTTTTATTTGAAATGATCATGTAGCAATCAATTGCCTATTAAAATTGAACCATCCAACAAATCATCATGAAAATCTATAGGATTTTACTACAATATTTATTTTATTAAAAACAGGAAAAAATTCTTGAATAAGTCAATGTTTGCACCCTGAAACGTGTCCTCATACGTACAGACATATAAAGCATATATATATACGAATCGCAAAATCTGGGAGCTGAGTTTTCAGGCTGGCTCATGAAAATTATGCATCTATAAGTGGATACAAGAAAAAAAATACAAGTTGAATCAGCAATAATAATTAGCTTGTCACATATTAAACAAGCTCAATTTTCATGCTTCTCAAAAACGTGCGTATGTCATGCTGCGTTTCAAAGGCTGTTCTGAACACCAAATTAAAATGCGTAACCTTTTTCGTGCGTGGAAGATCAGTGAAGGGTGAATTTTGGTAGACAGTTGATATTTCTTTCATGCGTGATTTAATTAATTAGCATAATTCTAATTCTGTAATATTAGAATTGTGATAAATGGTGTGCCTAAAGTGCAAACATCCAATGATAATAATTATAAGTTGAAAAAAGGACATGAATGACAAAGTACAGCATAGTTTAAACAGTGATAGATTACCATGATTTCAATATTAAAAAGACGTTCCGGCCGCAGGTTATCATGAATTGAGCCGCATTGCAATTTCAGAATACATATCTGTGAGTGTAATCACCACTGTCAGAAGGATATGCTTAGATAACATTTGAATATCTGACATGGTAAAAACAAATGATTATTATGAACACTGACGTCGGGTGATGAACAAATGAATTATGAATTTGAGATGGAAAGTCTGTTGATGATATGTTGAGACTGTACATCCTCAACATATCTACAGGTGCTAATATTTTTATTGAGAAGGTGTTCATTAATTTCGTGATGCTGTAAGCAACGCGCCTACGAAGATTATATCAAGTGATTGTAACTGTAAAGTAGTAATCTAAATATGCTAATTTTGTTAGCTTCAAATAATTAATTACAGTTGCACTACTGAATTATTAAGTGAGCTGTAGTCTCATGTACAATAAAAATCGCACTGGAAAATTGCAATTTTATCAATTAATGAAATAAGTAAAGTATATCACAGTTTCTCTTGCGAATCGTTCACTTTTTTAATAGTTTAATTCGTTTGGACGTTCATTAAAATAGCAAATGTAATTTTTGCCCTTTTTGCGAGTGATTTATACACGCAATTGCAGATATAATAAACTAAATAAAGTGAAATTGCACGTTCACTCACGTGATTAAGTTCGAAGCGTGTGAATTTTGAATTTGTGATGCAATGATGCAACCAAATGAGTAAAAAGTGTTTTGGCATCCGCGCCCGGCGCTGCACGATGAAAACTCATTCAAGAATAAATATTTCCCTAAATTCGAACTGATTTTAAATAAAAATGTCTTCAATAAGGAGCTGCAAACTTTTGTACTGACTAATATTAATCATTTTATTATAACAACAAACAAATGGATTTGTATAAAAGTTTAAAGTAATTACGATACTCCAAGACTCATCAAAACGTAATTCAACGTAGAATAATTAAAATAAATCTTAAAAGTGCGGTCATTAAAATCAGAAATCGCATTAGCATCTGATCGTAAATAGCACTGCATACACAGCGTAATGTTTTACAACTGCGCATGCGCACAGGTGTACGTGTAATTAGCGGTGTGCGGTGTTCAAATAAGTATGTACGTATGTTAATGTAAATTAACTACACAACTTATAAGGCTATAATATACACAATAACTCAATTATTTGTATTATTAAAAAATTGAGGTTATTTAGAACTCTTGTCCATTATCAGAATGTTTTTCATTTGGAGCAACCTGTAATTAAAAATGATTACCACACGCAATTTTTGTGCAGCACATCATAAAATCAATCAGAAATCAATTTCCCAAAATTTATTGCAAACTGATTTTTAAATGGTCTCCGACCACGAAACAAAGATTTACATATAAAATACTTTAATAGTCTGTCTCTGTTGCTCCCGCACACGATTTTCGATCGCTTGTCAACTGTTTTTGATAAGGACAAGGCTTTTTTGTTGAATGCTGTGAGAAACTTGATTTTTATAACACTGCGGCGCAGCAATGGGAAGCTCGTTGTCCCCGGCGGTCCCAAATCCAACTTTCGATGATGACTGTCGATATTAGCAGAAAGTTACGCCACTGCTGAATGATCTATAAGTTCAATAAACTTAATAACTCCAGACAATAGTATTCACAAAGCGACACAATAAAGAAGAAAGTTATAGTTGCTGTTATTAACCCAACATGACTCTTCGATTAGAGCAACCACGAATCAATTTCGGATAAGATCAAGCGCAACAAAAAATATTAATTGCAAAAAGGAAACAATCGATATCAAAGAGAATATAAAAAACAATTATAAAAACACCTTTATATAATAAATATGATTAATAATCGTTGAGTTTGGCTACTTCTTCACGCAATATTCCAGTCATTAGTTCATCATGTTTCTTGCTCCACATAACACTTAATCATTCTTTCTACCGCTGCAATCTTCTCAAGCTTTTAAGGAGTTACGCGGCAGCTACCGAAAACAACTGACCTATCAATCATGTGTCTTGAACATTATCATGAAATGGATCTGTGAGATTTCTAATATTCGTGAGAACAAAAATATACACCACTCAAGAAAAAACTTCTACGGTAAATTGAATGTGTATATTAGAAGTGTTGAACATAGCTAAAGTCATCAACATATCTTTCCATAAACAAAGCATTGAATGACATTCGAAATTTGCGACTGCCGAGGGCAGTGAGCTTTCCATTGCTGCACCAAACGTTTGTTTAAAAATGCATACAGACAAATCACGCCTTGTTTTCAAAATGAGGTTGAGAAGAACCCCATTTAACATTCAACCAGCAATCATTCTTTGTCAAATACCCTAACTTAGCCTGGAGAATTTTTTTAAAATAAATTTTTGCTTCAACCGAATATTTTAGGGCAGTTTGTCCATTTTTGTTATTCGACGAAGTAATCCACCTGTTGAATATTAATTTGGCTCACCACCTGCGATAATACGTCACCAAAACAAAGGCACAATACTGTGGAAGTACGTGACTTCCACCCTAAAGTCTGTCTCCATCTGGAATCCAGTCCAGTTAAATCTAAAAGCCAAAATCTAGATCTTAGCGACATCGCCAGCTAAGTTTTCCAATTCGTACTAGATAAATAATAAATAAAAGCGATTCAGATATCGAGCTGCGAAGCCTAGGGTTTCGACCACTAGCAGTCCATATTATAAGGTCTCTGAGCCAAAATCAATAACTTTCTCGTTGAGTCCACTATGTTTTTCCCGCAAACGTCCAAGCTTTTCTAGAAAACGCTAGAAAGTACCAGCAATTATTTGGGCAATAAATATATTTGCTTCTATTTCTTGATGTGAAATATTTCCTCAATGATTCTAAGCACCAGTAAAGCCGAAATGACTAATTTATAGACTTAAATTCGTTACAATATCAAGGAAAGACAGACAGTTCTTGATTCTAACTTTTACAGTAAATTGAATGTGTGTATTAAAAGTGTTGAACATAGTTAAAGTCATCAATATATCTCTTCATAAATGAAGCATTGAATGACATTTAAAATTTGCGCCTACTGGGGGCAACGAGCTTTCCATTGCTGCACCAAACGTTTGTTTACTAATACATACAGATAAATCACGCCTTTTCCTCAAAATGATGTTGGCATGAGCCCCATTTAACATTCAAGATCAAGAGTTACCCTTAAGTCCTCGTTTTTTTATTTTACGATACAATTTTGTAGCTCATTTGCGTGTGCATCCCAACTTGGGGAATTTTTCTTTGAATTAATTTTTGCTTTGGCCGAATATTTTGGGGCAGTTTATGCTGTTATCAAATTGTCAACATGTCTTTCCATAAATGAAACATTGAATTGGAATTGGCGACCACTGGGGACAATGAGCCTCCCATTGCTGCACCAAATGTTTGCTCAAAAAGTACATACAGATAAATCACGCCTTTTCCTCAAAATGAGGTTGACAAAAACGTCATTTAACATTCAATCAGCAATCATTCTCTGCCAAATATTCTACTTTAACCTAAAGGATTTTCTTTTGAAATGAATTTCTGCTCCAGCCAGATATTTTAGGGCAGTTTGTTCCTTTTTGTTATTCGACGAAGTAATCCACTTGTTTAATATTAGTTAAGCTTACTACCTGCAATAATACGTAGTCCAGAACAAGGCACAATACTGTGGAAGTACGTGACTTCCACCCTAAGGTCTGTCATCTTCTGAAATCCATTTAGATCTGGGAGCCAAACTCTAGATTCCGGTGATATTGCCAGCTAAGTGGTTCGATTTTCAATTCGTACTATTTTAATCAAATCATCAACATATCTTTTCATAAACAGAACATTGAATTGAAATTTGCGACCACTGAGGGCAATCAGCTTCCCATTGCTGCACCAAACGTTTGTTTAAAAATGCATACAGACAAATCACGCCTTCTTCTCAAAATGAGGTTGACATGAACCCCATTGAACATTCAAGTCGAATTTGATTTAATTTGAGATCGGAAGTCAGCCTTAAGCTCTTGTTTCTCTACTCCTGCACTGCAATTTTGTAGTGCAAGTCCAGCCTAAAGGATTTTCCTTGGACCAAATTGTAACTCCAGCTGAATATTTCGGCGAAGTACCTATTAAAAAATAGTTTAGCTCACCATCTGCAATATTACGTCGTCCAAAACCAAGGCACAATACCGTGGAAGTATGTGACTTCCACCCTAAGGCTTTTCGTACCATTTGGTAGTAATACTACCCTCAAATCCCCTGATAAGTAACATATCAAGGAAAGACAAACAATTTTCGATCGCAACTACAATAACAGCTAAAGTCATCAACATATCTCATCATGAACGATGCATTGAATCACATTTGAAATTTGCGCCCACCGGGGACAGCGAGCTTCCCATTGCTGCACCAAACGTTTGTTTGATAAATACATACAGACAAATCATGTCTCCTCCTTAAAATGGAGTTAGCATGAACCTCATTCAACTATAAAGTCAAATTTGATTCAATTTGCCTTAAGTCCTCGTTTTTCTACTTCACGCTACAATTTTGTAGCTCATTTGTGTGTGCAGCCCAACCTAGGGGATTTTTTTTTAGAATAAAATTTTGTTCCAGCTGGATATTTTGGGGCAGTTTATGCTGTTATCTAACGTTGAAAAATTAAAATCTCAAATTTAGGTACCTGCTTCTGACAGAAGACTTTTTGTACTATTCAGTAGTAATACAACCCCCAACCTATCTGATAAGTAACATCTTGTCACAAATGTGAAATATTTATAATTAGCTCACATAATTATTCATTTGAATTCGCAGTAAACCTAGTTAGCATTGCCAAATCGATGTTCAATAAATTGTTGGACATGACTGACAGCCCACGGTTACTAGATGTTCGGTGGTTGTCAGGCATCAACTGTTAGACATTGTCGGCTTAGGTATATAAAAGCGTGAGCTAGGAGAGGAAGTATGTAGGAGTAACTGTGAGCGATATTGTGTTCATATGAGTGTACAGAATAAATAATTGCAATGTAACCCGTTTTAATAAATTACTCATAATAAAATTTGTGACAATATCAAAGACGGACAAACAATTTCCCATCCAAATTTGTACAGTAAATTGAATGTGTTGAACATAGCTGTAGTCGTCTTCATAAACGCAGCATTGAATAACATTCAAAATTTGCGACTACCGAGGGCAACGAGCTTTCCATTGCTGCTCCAAACGTTTATTTTAGAAATACATATAGATAAATCACGCCTTCTTCTCAAAACGAGGTTGGCATGAGCCCCATTTTGCATTCAAGTCGAATTTAACTCAATTTGACATCGAGAGTCATTTTTAAGTCTTTGTTTTTCTACTTCACACTACAATTTTGTAATTCATTACCTAGGAAATTTATTTTTGGAATAAATTTTTGCTCTGGCCAGATATTTTAGGACAATTTATGCTGTTATCAAAGCATCAACATATATTTTCATAAATGAAACATTGAATAGAAATTGGCGACCACCGGAGGCAACGAGTCTCCCATTGCTGCACCAAACGTTTGTTCAAAAAATACATACAGACAAATCACGCCCCCTTCTCAAAATGGGGTTGACAAGAATCCCATTCAACATTGAAGTATGTTCCATTAGATGACCACAACGCTCACGCTCACGACCTCGGTTTTTGCTGTTCCACTAACTCATGGTTGATGTGGCTGGTGCTTCAAGGGGAACGATGTGAGTGTCTGTTAAATGTTAAATAAACTGTCAATTTGTGGTTGATGAGAGACCATGAAATTATCTGTTATATTGACAAATGGAGAATCTTGAATCAATTGATATAATTTGAAGTCGAAAGTACAAACTGGAAAGGCATCTTCTCATTTAATTTGAACTTCTTGGAGATTTCTGCAAAAATTAACGCAACGACCGCTTCTACCCATCTTTTAATCGCGGGCGTTGTGAGCTTGTAGTGGTCGAGATCAATGACGTCATCTATGACGTATTTATCATGAACGTCAAGACCACGATCGTCTTGTGGAACGATCATTGAGGCGATATGAGCGTTGCGGTCGTCCAGTGGAACGTACCGTTAGTTGTTCACTCTGAATGTACTTTTAGTACAACTTCTAATGACTTTTGATGTGACTGTACGTCTAAGTGACTGTCAAAATTGAATAATTATATCTGTGTCAGTTACAGAATTCTTAAAAAAATGGAAGAATCATCTAGATGATGAAAGCGCATTTTTGACAGCTCATGAATGCTTGTTACTTCAGAGATTTCGCAAATTACCATCTTCCACAATTACTGAGCTTGAAATCAAGCAGTTTGGGCAAACTTACGAAACAGCAGCTTCCATTTAGTACTAATTTCAAGTTGATTATTTGATAGGTACATAATTTATGCATGTACAAACTCAAAAATACCTTTTAATCTTCATTGTTTGGTTATTGACTGACGGGAGGTCAAGTGCTGTACCTTAAATTGATAATTTGATCTTTATCAAAGCTATATAAAAAAAATACACCAAAAGTAAACAAATTTTCATCCAATAATAATAATTCATTCTAATAAGCTTCAAATTCGCGTCAAACAAGTCATTGAATGAATCCCGGACAGATTTGACAACTGTGCATAATAACAGTGACACCCACGGCTGAAGTTGTAACTAAATTTTTATCTACTTTAATAAATTTCAGTTGCCATATCCCTAATGTCATATATATCTATGGACATTGTTTCACTTGAAACAAGTAATTGAATAATTGAATGTTCCACAATAACTGAGCTTGAATTAAAGCAATTTGTGCAAACCTACGAAACAGCAGCTTTTATTTAGTACCAGTTTCAAGTCTGTAAATAATATAGTTGCTGAGAGCTGCAAAAGTGAATATAATAGCGCTTTTTTCCAAAAAATGCGCTGAAAAATGGAGTATAGTTCGTTTTGTTCCACCAGTATTCATTATAAATTGAAAATGTTTGAATTCCCTGCTTTATCAACAAAATAAATCTATTTGTTAACTGAAATGTATAAATTTGAACGGAACAAACTTTGTTCGTCATAAAGAATCGATTGAAGCTACAAGACATTTAATTCAGTATCAGGGTGATTGAATACGTGTACAGTTCTCCAGTGAATATAATTCAAAAACTTATCAATTACATTACAATTAGCAGAGTTACATCACCATTTTTTAGTATTGTGTAGTGAGTGAACGCGGACACTTGTGTGCTTAAAACAATATCAAATACTTTGTAGTGCAAAAAATTATTTACAGTGAATGAATTGTTAAGGTAAGAATTTTATTTAATATACATGTGGGTTATGAAAGGGCGCAGCCCGCCCGTTAATTGTGTGCGAAGCACCGCTGTTTTACACAAAGAAAACAATTTTACTGATAAATCAATTCAAAATTAATTAATTAGGCACACAGTGCTTTCAAATAAGATGTACAATTTTTTATATTAAAACACCATAATTTTCGTAATATTTCGTGAAAGTAAAATGATCGTATCAGTGAAGCTTGTCTGACAACTATTGCAAAATATTTTTCGGTGAAGCTAATTATTTCATGAAAGACTTTTGCGGTAATCCAAACACTTGGACAAGGTCTTGTCTGAATATTTGTTCTTCGAGATTAATATGTGATCTATATTTTTAATTGAAACTCATTTATATAAAAACCTGTTGACATAAATCACAAAATCATTTCAATTTCACACGCATTTAAAATCATTTGCATATCATTTTTTCTTCTTTATCCTCTTTGTACTTTCCGCCAACAATATTCAGAAACATGCACTTAATCATTGCATTGTAATACTCTTTTACAAATTATTTATCATTAATTATAATCAACTGTCCCAAAGGAGCATAAATCAAAAGATTAGAGCAACCTAAACCATGATTGAATAAATAATTTATATGGGCTAATTTTGTTACACTGTTAGCATTATTATTGTCAATATTAATTTATTAATTATGTTAATAATCTGGTAATTTATCACCAAAAAAATTGGTTTAATTCAAGGCAACGCCACATGTTTACACGCATTCCCAACATGCTTTTATTAAATTCTACTTACTGTTATAGTTTTTAATTATTATTTACATATATTTACATCTTTAGTGACAGTAAAAATATCGATTATAATTAATAACCTTGTCACTCAAGCCTTATTCTAGCAGATGATTCAATATATTTGTGGAATATTGGGCTTTTCTGCTTTGCAGTATTTTATCTTTGTAATCATCGGATGCTGCGCTGCACCGTTCTTTCACAACCGTACGGTAATTGATAATTAGCTTGTGGTGCGTTGTTACCCGCAGATTTCAATAAAGACAAGACTGCATGTGGACAGCACTGCGGAGACAACGTTGTTTTAATTGGAACAGTTTCATTGACCGCCAGTCAAAGAGCGTTAATTGCTATACGATATTTTGAAATTGAGTTTTTGTGCAAGATTATTAATTTGGTTTGAGTTTAATTCAAAATTAATAATAAATAACCTGCGGTTAAACAAACAAAATCCAAATGGGAACAAATAAATGTCTTTTGTGCCGCGGTGTGCCTTTATATCATGGACAAATAAATACAATATGGAGCGAATGGATGTTTTGTAACCCGCGGTGAGCCTTTATATTATCGATTTTTAATGGAATAATCACTGACGCTCAACAAAAAATTGTCAAAAAACGATAAAAACATAGTCTAATTCAAGTGCATGACAAATTAATGTTTTTGTACCGCGGTTTGCCTTCCTGTTAATTATTCTAAAATTGATTAATCACTTGTTGTTTTACAGCAATTGTCAAAAAACATATAGAATACAATCAAACATAGTTTAATTCGAAAGCAGAACAAATTTTGTCCCACGGTTTGCCTTTACATTATAAAATTTTTGAATGGAACCACTACTGGTGGTTATAGTATTTGCCAAAAAATAGTACAAAATGATAATTGAACAGGTGTTATTCGAGTACAGAGCAAATGGCTGCTTTGCAGCCCACGGTTAGCCTTTATATTATCAATTTTAAAGTTGAATATTTACCGGTGGTCAGCAGAAAATAACAATAAACATTCAAAATTTAAATAAATATGGTCTAATTCAAGTGTAAAACAAATTTTTGCTTTTGTACCGCGGTGTGCCTTATTTTTATCAATTACAACATTCATTAAGCACTTGTTATTCCACACTAGTTGTCAAAATAATATGGAAATGCAATCAAATATAGTTTAATATTCAAGTGCAGAACTAAATAATGTCCTTAGTACCACGGTTTGCCCTTATATCATCAAATTTTGGAATGTAACCACTATTGATAGTGCCAATATTTGTCAAAAAATAGCTCCAAATAATAATAAAACAAGTGTTATTCAAGTATGGAACAAATGGCTACTTCGTATCCCATGGTTAGCCCTCACATTATCAATTTCATAATGAATTAATACTTTTGTACCGTGGTGTGCCTTATTGTTATACATTTTTTATCAATTAAATTAAGTAATCATTCGTTGTTTAGCAGCAATTGTCAAAAAAATACAATTAAACAGTTTCATTGAAATGCAGAATAAAATAATGTATTAGTACCACGGTTTGCCTTTATATTATCAAATTTTGGAATGTAACCACTATTGATAGTCCCAATATTTATCAAAAAATAGTTCCAAATAATAATAAGACAAGTGTTATTCAAGTATGGAATAAATGGCTACCTTGTAGCCCATGGTTAGCCTTTATATTATCAATTTTATAATTAATTAATGCTCTTGTACCGCGGTGTGCCTTATCTTTATACATTTTTCATCAAATCAATCAGGTAATCACTTGTTGTTAGCAGCAATTATCAAAAAAAAATACAATTAAACAGTTTCATTGAAATGCAGAATAAGATAATGTTCATGGTATCACGGTTTGCCTTTATATTATAAAATTTTGGAATGTAACCAGTACTGATAGTCACAATATTAGTCAAAAATAGTACAAATAATAATTGGACAAATGTTATTTAAGTATAGAACAATAAATGGCTGCGTTGTAGCCCATGGTTAGTCTCTATATTATCAATTTTATAATGATATAATCACTAATGGTCAACAGAAAGTGTTAAAAAATATACAAAATACAAATAAATATAGTATAGTTCAAGTGCAGGACAAATTATTGCTTTTGTACCGCGGTGTGCCTTATTTTTACTAATTTTTTATCAATTTAATCAAGTAATCACTTGTTTTTTACGAGCAATTATCAAAAAAATACAATTTAACAGTTTCATTTAAGTGCAGAACAAAATAATGTTTATAGTCCCACGGTTTGCCTTTATATTATAAAATTTTTGGATGAAACCACAACAGGTGGTTATAGTATTCGTCTAAATGCCTTGCAGCCCACGGTTAGCCTCTATTTTATCAATTTTAAAATGAAATAATCACCGATAGCCGGCAAAAAGTGTCAAGAAACACAGAAAATATAAATAAACATGGTCTGATTGAGGTACAGGACAAATTAGTGGTTCTGTACCGCGGTGTGCCTTTGTGCTAATAATTTTTATTCAGTAATCACTTATTGTTCCACAACAATTGTCAAAAAAATACTAAAAATGTAATCAAATATAATTTTATTCAAGTGCACAACAAATTTAGTACCACGGTTTGCCTTAATAATATAAATTTTTTGAATGTAACCACTACAGGTGGTTACGGTATTAGTCAAAAAATAGTACAAAGTACTAATAAAAAAGGTGATTTACAAGTATGGAACAAATGGCTGCCCGCGGTTAGCCTTCATAATATGAATTTTGGTATGTTGGAACCACTGGTGGTCAATTGTAAAATAGTACAAAGTACAATTGAAAATAGTGTAATTGATGTGTACAAATAAATGTCTGGAGTACCGCTGTGTGCCTTTATATTTTAATTTTCAAATTCGAGTGTATAACAAATAATTGTCATTAGTACGGCAGTGTGCCTCTATTTAATGGAATTTTAAAATGCTTTTAATGCACTCTGCTATATATTTGAAACGAATGTCGACGCTTGAGGTGCAGATTTCTCGCCTGCACGGCGAGCGAGGTCTGTTTAGCATAGTCAGTATAGGGAAAGTGAAGGAATAGAGTCTGACAGAGAAAAAGCATACCGAAATTAGCGATCTCCTAGCGCTCGTTCTCTCTCGCTGGGTGCAGGCGGATTTTCTGCACCTGGAGATGAATATTCAACGTACTTTTCAAACGCCTTTTATTAGTTTGTTTTAAAATAGTTGAAATATTGTTATTTGTTATTTAGGACAACAATATTAGGTAAACACTTATTTTATACGTTTCTTAAATTATTTATTTTTGTGAAATTATCATGTGTACAGTATTTGTCAAAAAATAGTACAAAGTACAAATTAATGAGGTGTTATTTAAGCCTTGCAGCCTGCGGTTAGCCTTTATTTTATAACTTTCAGTATGTAAAAACTACAGTAATTATTAAAAAAATGAAACAAAATACAATTGGATATAGTGTGATTGAAGTGTAAAACGAATTGAGTACCGCACCGCTCCGCACCGCTTCGCACGGTCGAAAGTTCTAGTAACGTGCTCTCAAATGATCTAGAACATTTCCAGAAACGGATATATGTATATATATGAACAGACGACAGTAAAACAGTGAAATAGTGAATATCCAGTGAGTGATTAGTGTAATATATAAATATTGCTCATGTTTTTACCAAATTTGTTGGGAATATTAGCAATTTTGTGCCTATATATAGCTCTTAATCACATTAATATTGAAATCACTGACCTCACTTGCTGCACAAATAAAGTCATACATTTATTTGCATCAATATGAAGTTTGACTGCATTTGAGGTCGTGCGGCAGTTCTCACACTTGACTTATTTGTCCTTAGAGTGAAAACTACTTCTTATGGATCCAAACGTTTATCGAATAAAGTAATTATGTTTCTTTAACAAGAAATCGTTTAGATTTTCTCACGTTTCTATAAATGATCGATAAATTTATACGATTTTCTAATTGGATGTTGAAAAAATGTTATTCACAAAAATTAATGTGGAGCAGCAATCGTCCACATATCTTCTGCATGAATTTGCTTTATGTATGGTGTGTGTATGTGTGTTTGGATATGAATATAAAGCCCAATGATTTATTTCTACCTGCACTTTTCTCCTATATCCTGGATCACAATCGTAGTGATTTATTAATTGTTTACATTGTAAATAAGTAATCAAATTGGCAATAAATACACAAAATTATTTGCATTTACCGGTAATCTTGGAAATGCGTGGGTTTTTAATTGCATATAAGTATAATATAAACCATATATCATTTGGTTAGGATTTATCTTTTTTTTTTGGTGAGTACAGGCAGCAATTGTAGCATGACAAATAAAAATTAGAACCTTGAAATAAATTGTTTTAATTATCCCAATAAAAATCTAATTTTATGGAAAACACATTAATTAACAGTTAATTAATTATCAATAAAACCATTATTTTATGGACACCTAATATGTTCTACAAGAATGAATAATAACTTCTGTATTTAATAAAAACAGTTACAATGTTAAACTCATTTCCTTTTTTCAAGTCAAAACACTTAATTTCACAAATCAGGTTATCTTCAAGTGCATGGTTGCATCTTTCTCCACGATTCTGCAATCGGCCATAATGGCGAATCGTAAAGTTGGTTATTTTATCGCAAGCAGCAGATACAGGTGCGTTTACAACTTGTGATTCGACACAATTAGTGACAATGTGATTGTCGTAAAACAGTTGATATACACGATAAAAATTGTTTATAGAACAAGGCTACATGCTATTCTTATACGCAAAAGATATTCGAATTCTTCACAGAATACAATGGGAGAAAACGTTAAATATTCTAAAAATTTGCTAATCGTTGAGTACATTAATATCCTTAAAGACATTTGCAAATGAGACATCGTGACATTACCGCACAGTAGGACGCAATATAGGGACATTTATTGTTTAAATATTCATGTAGTTGGTACCTGTGTGCATTAATGTGCATTGTATATTTATATCAACGCAAAAACATTATTCGCGTACTAAAAGCAGAATGAAGTTGTTGCATTCGTTATTAATATGAATATGAAATGCTTCCATTTGTGTTTGAACCCTTCAATTATATAATTAATTAAATATTAATAGGTCAAAAAAAACTTTCAGCCTCTTTTTTCAACATATTGCATGCACCAAGGAATGTGAGATCTGGCATACTTGAAGTTCATATAAAGGAGAAGTGCAGAAACCAAACATTATGTACAATAAATCCTTCATTTATCCTCTAACCAGTGGTTGTGATAGGCTGTTTTTGAAGTGGCTCGATCCACTGTGAAATGAAAACGTCATTTCGGGAACGCTCTTGAAATGACCTTTGGTTATAACGAATAACACTTTATCATTGAATAGTTATCTCGTGAACGTCATTCCAGAAACGCTCTTCAAATGATCTTAAGTAATAACAAATATAATTTTACAATTGCATAGTTATCTCGTGAACGTCATTCCGGGAACGCTCTTCAAATTACCATAAGTTATAACGAATAACACTTTATAATTGAATAAATATCTTGTGAACGTCATTCCGGAAACGCTTTTCAAATTACCATGAGCTTAAACAAATATCACTTTAAAATTGAATAGTTATCCCGCAAACGTCATTCCGGGAACGTTCTTCAAATGACCATAAGTAATAACAAATATCACTTCATCATTAAATAATTATCTCGTGAACATCATTCCAGGAACACTCTTGAAATTACCATAAATTATAACAGATTTCACTTTATAATGGCATAGTGATCTCGTGAACGTCATTCTGGGAACGCTCTTTAAAGAATCATGTTATAACAAATATTACTTCATAATTGGATAGTTATCTTGTGAACGTCATTCCGGGAGCTCTCTTAAAATGACCGTGAGTTATAAAAAATATCACTTCATAATTTAATAAATACCCCGTGAACGTCATTCCGGGAACGCTCTCATGATAAAACCATAAGTTATAATAAATATTACTTTATGGTTGAATAGTTATCTTGCGAAAGTTATTTCGGAAACGCTCTTAAAATGATAATAAGTTATAACAAATATCACATTACAATTTAATGAATATCTCGTGAACGTCATTCCGGGAACGCTCTTAAAATGACTATAAGTTATAACACATATCACTGTATAATTAAATAGTTATCTCGTGAACGTCATTCCGGAAACGCTCCAAATTACCATAAATTATACTGAATAACACTTCATGATTGGATAAATATCTTATGAACGTCATTCCGGGAACGCTTCCAAGGTGACCATAAGATATAACAAATATCACTTAATAATTCAATTGTTATTTCGTGAACGTCATTCCAGGAACGCTCTTGAAATGGTCATAAAAATAACAAATATTATTTTATAATTGTATAGTTATCTCGTGAGCATCATTCCGGGAACGATCTCCTAATAACCTTAAGTTATAATAGATATCACTCTATGATTGCATAGTTATCTCGTGAACGTCATTCCGGGAACGCTCTCCAAATTACCATGAGTTATAACAAATATCACGTTATAATTGGATGAATATCTCGTGAACGTCATTTCGGGAACGCTCTTAGAATGATCATAAGTAATAACAAATATCACTTTATAATCTAATAAATATGTCATGAACGTCATTCCGGGAACACTCTTAAAATGACTATAAGCTATAACAAATATCACTTCATAATTGAATAAAGAACTCGTGAACGTCATTCCGGAAACGCTCCAATTTACCATAAATTATAACAAATATCACTTCATAATTGAATAAATATCTCGTAAACGTCATTCTGGAAACGCTTTTCAAATGACCATCAGTTATGACAAATATGTTTTTATAATTGAATACTAATCTCGTAAACGTCGTTCCGGAAACACTTTTGAAATAATTATTAGTTATAACAAATAATATTTTATAATTGAATAGTTATCTCGTGAACATCATACCGGGAACGCTCTTGAAATGACCATAAGTTGTAAGAAATATTACTTTATAATTGAATAGTTATCTTGTGAACGTCATTCCGGGAACGTTCTTAAAATTTCCATAAGCTATAATAGATATCACTTTGGTAATTGAATAGTCATCTCTGGAACGTCATTGCGGGAACGCTCTTAAAATTCCAATAGTTATTGATTTGAAGGGTTGTGTTTCTGCCCATCCCTTTTTCGTATGACCATTTTTCCTGTTTCTATTATGTTTAAATTTCTAGAATTTACTTTTAATTGGATATTGAGTCATCATTTCTTCTTGGGCGTTGGTCGGCTAGCGCGCAAAGCCGTTTCAAGCCGCTAGGGTACAGTGCGAGTAGCGCGCGAGCTACCTGCGGTATACCTGCACATGCGACCTTTTTAGGAGCGCAGAAAAAAAATTAAATATGCACTATGTTTTGCTAATATTTTTATTTTTTAATTTATCGTATTACAACAAAAAAGAGGATCTTAGCCTTTTTTGAATTTTTGTTCTAGCTTGAACCAAACTCATAGTATACATTGATACACAATATTAGCACAGGTATATGGTACAGCGGATAGATTCTCTTGCAACATTTTTCTTTGCGGTTTTTGGAGGGTTGATTAAATAATTATAAACAAATGAATCCAGTAGTAAATAAGAAGAGTGTAAAAAAATTAAGGAAATTATTTCAGAATATCAACAAGAATATAGATCAGGTGCACGATATTTGTTTGATTACATATACAATGTCTCAAAAAATTTAAAAAAACATTAGAGAAATTACAAAAAATATCATAAAAAATAACAATTTAAGAAAAAAAAAACAACATTTCTAATGTGGGCGAAGGCGGTCATTTTCCCGCAAAAACACAGTGTGGAAATGTTGCAGAAAAATCTATGAACTAACAAAGAGAAAACATGAAAATTTTGATCATAAATTGAGTATATAAGTTTCAATAATTCGTCGATTGCATAACATATCATACCTATGCGGCTGTACCATATAGCTATGTATATTATGAGTTTGGATTAAGTTAGAAAAAAAATTCAAAAAAGGCTGAAATCCTCTTCTCCTCTATTATTTGATGCATTGAAAAATGAAATGATTTGCAGAACAAGGTGCATTTTTATTTTTTGTTTAAGCGCATAAAAAAGGTCGCGAGTGCAGGTATAACGCAGGTAGCTAGCGCGCTAGACGCACACCGACTTTGCGCGCTAGTGGTACAAAAAGGGAATTAATTTTATAAGCTGCGCGCTACTGGCACATGCCCTCTTCTTGGGCTGCCTTTAATATATCTAGAATGATTGCAGGTTTATTATTTGTGGTTCTCTCACACATCAAAACGAATGAATAATATTTGTGTCGTCCTTATTTTTGTTTTCAATTTTTATGTTGATATCGTCTTTCCTTATTTATTGTTACCCCTTTTTCGGAGGACCATTTTTTCTTGCTTATGTTATTATTAGTCATCATTTTCTTCTGTGTTTGTGGCTTTCGAAGTTTTCTATGTTATCGTCTTTCCTTATTCATTGTGAGGGCTGTTTTTCTGTTTACTTCTCCTTCGGGGGACCATTTCTCTTTTTATTATTATTGTTCCGAGTTCAAGCACCTGAAACCGATTTTTTGTTGGGTATTAAGCCATCATTTTCTTTTGTGTTGACTTCAATATATTAGACTGTTGGTGCATCTATCTTAAATGATCGCAGGTTTATTGTTTGTGGTTAAGCATGAATATCTCACACAGCAGGCTATGTAAATAAATAGGCAGCGTGCTTGCTTGAAATAATATTGGTGTTGAATACTAACTTAAGTATTGTCATACGTCAACTTGAAAAGTAGATTTATTATTGCTGTTGTAAATATTCAGCGGTGAATTATTGACCCTTTTTTTCAGAGGGCATACCAAATTTTAGTTACGTAAGTGGTAGAATTTGACGAGCAACTTTCACTTTTTCACTGCATTTGCAATTTCACATTTATTTTGAGTTTTTTGGCGCAGTCAGTACACCCATCACCCTTCTTCTGAGGCATCCCTAATTCATACAATAATTACTTGAATCGAAAGTGAAATTTGATGTTTATGTGGTGATAAAGTTGCTTGAAACTGCTTGAACATTTATTTTAGCAGTGTAGAGTTCACTTTAGAATCAGACGGCCAGCCTCTTGAGCAGATTTTGTAACAATCCAACGTACACATTAATCGTGCAACGTTGTATAACGCAATCTTATGTTGTTTTCTATTGTATCTTTTATATACACCTCAATGCTTTCCACTAGACACTTACAATGTTGATTAATGGCTTCATCAGTGCATAATTATATACCAAAGAAAAAGATAAAACATATAAAATAAATGTGATAATCCGTTTTGATTAGGACTCATCAGAGTACAACCTAGCCAAATCCAAGATATTGAAGTTAATGATTCCTTGAAAGAATTTCTGACATTAATAGCGCGCAAAACAAGTATCAATCCATGGCCAGCTGATCGATGATGAGTGATATCCCGCGATTGCATTATCGACTGATGATATTTCATTGTGAGGTATTTAATGTCAGTCTTTAATTACTAGACATCATCCAATAATTTTATAAGCACTGATGAGTATTGAGAATATCATCAACCAACAGATGATTGAAGATGCTTGCTGCAAGTTTTGCTCCTTTGGCATCTGGAAGGAAACACATATTTCACTGGAGGCAAATAATCGTGCATCCTGCTGACATCAGAAAGTACAATAAATCCGTCGCTTGTCAACGTTGGCTGAGGTTGTTAAAGAGGCGTGATGCAATGTGAAACGTGAGTTGGGTTTAGCGTGTCAATCATTTTGCAGGTCCATGCAGGTGCAGGTCGATGGGTCAAAGGATGCATTATGGGAACATAACACAAAAAGTGTTGAAAAATCTCCTCGCGGCAGCAAAACGATGAAGATAAACCCACTTCTTGGAGCTGAGATAAAAGCGAGATAAAACACGCCTGCGTTTATCTCACACACTAATTAACATTTTTCACTTTATGATAATTACTTGCCTGACAACAGATTACTCTTTTTACCTGGAAGATTACAATCTTTAAATTATACTGCTAGTGGTCACCCAGTGGTCGAAATATTGTTGCTCTCGACGAGTTCTATGACTGGTCGAATTTCTGTTACTAGGATTCTAGCTTATAAACCATTTTTGATGTAGGTACGCACAAAAAACAATTTTTCATACGCTAGATACTTAATCGAATTATTTATGACTTTATTTATGAGCCGACTTATTAATTATCACTTATACATCCGGCTTATAACACACTGTTCCATTTAACATATGTAACACATGCTTTGTTATAATCTTGTTCTCAATAAGAATTGTTTTTATTGTCATAAAGATAATCAATTACGAATGTATAAAAAATTATTGACAAATTGACAGCATGTCACTTTCGAATGTTTATGTCATTATTAGCATACATACATGTTGCATAAAATGCGTTAGAGGATAAATGACGGAAAGGATATGAAGGCGGATCAATATGCTAAATAAATCGAAAGGGACGATATAATAAGAAAACCTCAAAAACATCGAGGTTAGAAGTTGGACGATTGAAAGAAGAGGATTGAAATGTTACGGAAAGAAGAAGAAAATAAAGAAGAGAAAAATGAAAAAGAAGACAACACAAAGCCTGCTGTGTGAAATATTCAATCACAAACAATAAACCTGCTATCATTTCAGATAGATGCACTAAAACTCCGGTATATTGAAGTCAACACAGAGGAAAATGATGACTTAATACCCAACAAAAAATTGGTTTCAGGTGCTTGAACTCAAAACAATAATAATAGGAAGAGAAATGGTCCCCTGAAAGAGAAGTAAACAGAAAAACAACCCTAACAATGAATAAAGAAAGACGATAACATATAAAACTGCGAAAACATAACAGTGATGACTCAATGACTCACTTCCCAAGAAAACAGGTGTCAAGAGCCCGAGCCCATTATAATAACATAAAGAAGAAAAAATGGTCCTCCGAAAAAACGGTAACAATAAATAAGGAAAGACGATATTAACATAAAAATAGAAAACAGTAATAAGGACGACACAAATATTATTAATTCGATTTGATAGACTGCTGTGTGAGAAAACCACAAACAATAAGCCTGCAATCGTTCCAGATATATTAAAGGCAACACAAATAGAAATAATGATTCAATATTCAATAGAAAGTAAGTTCCAGAAACTTAAATCCTATTGATCATCTGAAGAAGGGATGGACAGAAAAACAACCCTTGATATCAAGCAAAATGGACGATATAATAAAAAACCTCAAAAACATGAGGGCTAGAAATTGGACGATTGAAAGCAGAGCAAGCCAAAATTCACTTGAAATAGAAGAAAAGAACAACAAATTTGCGATTATTTGAGATAAATATTCCGATATGTTGAAGACAACACAGAAGGAAATGATGACTCAATACCCAATAAAAAATAGTTTCCACAAACTTAAGCCCTGTAGGATGATAGAAACAGGAGAAATAGTCAGTCGAAAAAAGAACTGCTAGAAAAACAACCCTTGAAATAAATCGGAAAAGATGATATAATAAAAGACCCCAAAAACTTGAAAGTTAGAAATTGGGTGATTGAAGCAGAGCAAGCCAAAATTCACTGAGGATTGTGGTGCTATGAAAGAAAAAGGAACAATAAAGCTGGTTTTCAAGGGCCTGAGCCCAGTACGATAATATAAACAGGAGAAATGGTCATCCAAAAAAGATACTTCTAGGAAAAAAACCTTCAAAACCGATCAAAAAAGATGATACAATGAAGAACCCCAAAAATATGAAAATTATAAATTGGACGATTGAAAATAGAGGAAGCCAAATTTCATTGAGGATTGTAATGCTACAGGAAGAAGAAAATAAAAAAGAAGAAGAAGAAGAGGAAGGAGATGGTCCTCCGAAAAAGGGGCGTTCAAGAAAACAAAACAAAGCCTGCAGGGTGACTTTTCAATCACAAACAATAAACCTGCAATCATTCGAAATAGATGCACTAATATTTCGATATATTGAAGACAACACAGAAGAAAATGATAACTCAATACCCAATAAAGCCAGTTTCCAGGGGCTTGAGCCCAGTATGATAATAGAAAAACAACTCTTGAACCTCCAAAACATCAATTGAAAGCAGAGGACCCCAAAATTCACTAAGGACTGTAGTGTTGTGAGAAGGAGAAAAAAATGAAAAAGAAGAAGGAAAAGGAGACAAAGAAGATCCTCCGAAGAAAGGGCGGACAGGTAAAACAGAAAAAGCAGGATAAATGGTCCTTCAAAAAGAGGATTGCCAGAAAAACAACCCTTAAAATAGATTAAAAAAGACAAACCAATAAAAAACCTCAAAAGCATGAGGGCTAGAAATTGGACGATTGGAAGCAGAGCAAACCAAAACTCATTAAGGATTGTGGTGCTATGGGAAAAGAAAAAAGAACAAGGACTGGTCATCCGAAAAAAGGATTGTCAGAAAAACAACCCTTGAAATAGATCAATAAATAAAATAGTTTTCGGGAACCTGATCCCAATACAATAATAGAAACAGAAGAAATGGTCATCCGAAAAAGGGATTGCAAGAAAAACAACCCTTAAAATAAATCAAAAAAAGCGATATAATAAGAAACCCCAAAGACATGAATTGAAAGCAGAAGAAGCCAAAATTTATTAAGAATTGTAGTGCTATGGGAAGAATAAAATGAAGTAGAAGAAATAGAAGAAGGATAGGGAGATGGTCCTCCGGAAAAAAGGCGGACAGAAAAACAACACATAGCCTGCTGTGCGAGTTATTCAATCAAAAAAATTAACCCTGCGATCATTTAAGATACTCAACATAGAAGAAAATGATGATTCAATACCCAATAAAAATAGTTTCCGAGAACCTGAGCCCAATACGATAATAGAAACAGAAGAAATGATCATCCGAAAATAAGATTGCCAGAAAAACAACCCTTAAAATAGATAGAAAAAGACGATATAATAAGAAATCCTAAAAACATGAATTGAAAGCAGAAGAAGCCAAAATTTAGTAAGAACTGCAATGCTATGGGAAGAATAAAATGAAATAGAAGAAGAAGAAGGATAGGGAGATGGTCCTCCGAAAAAAAGGCGAACAGAAAGACAACACATAGCCTGCTGTGTGAGATATTAAATCACAAGCAATAAACTTGCGATCATTCAAGATAGATAGTCCAATATATTGAAGTCAACACAGAAGAGATTAATGATGACTCAATACCCAATAAAAAGTAGGCTCCAGAAACTTAAATCCTATAGGGTAATAGAAACAGAAGAAATAGTACTCTGAGAAAGGGAATACAGTAAAACAACCGTCACAATGAATAAGGGAAGACGATGTCATAGTAAACCTCGAAAATATGAAGTTTGGAAACAGTTTTGTGACATAATCAACCACAATCAATTATTTAAGATAGTACGATATATCGAAAACAACACAGAAGGAAATAATGACTCAATACCCAAAAAAAAATAGATTCTAGAAACTTTAGCCCTGTAGGATGATGGAAACATGAGAAATGGTCCTCTAAAAACGCGATGGACAGAAAAACAACCCTTGAAATAAATTAAAACAAAGAGTACAATAAAAAAAGCAAAAAACATGAAGGTTGGAAATTGGACGATTGAAAACAAAGGACGCTGAAATTCAATAAGGATTGTAGTTGCATAGAAAGAAGAGAATATAAAAGAAGTAGGAGAAGAAAAGGGAGAAGGTTCTCCGGAAAAAGAGCGCGCAAGAAAACAGCACAAACAATAAGCCTGCAGTCATTCAAGTAATAGTCCAACATAATGAAGTCAACACAGAAGGAAATGATGACTTAATACCCAATAAAAAAAGTTTCCAGGGGCCTGAGGCCAGTACAATACTAGAAACAGGAAAAATGGTCGTCCGAAAAAGGAACTGCCAGAAAAACAACCCTTAAAAAAAGTCAAAAAAAAAGATATAATAAGAAACCTCAAAAACATGAATTGAAAGCAGAAGAAGCCAAAATTCACCAAGAATTGTAGTACTATGGGAAGGATAAAATTAAAAAAAAGAAAAAGAAGGATACGAAGATGGTCCTTCAAAAAGAAGAAAACAAAAAACAACTCTTACAGTAAATAAAGGAACAGGATATCATAGAAAACCTCGAAAACATGACATTTAGAAACAGTAATAATAATAACACCAATATTATTTGGATTTAAGATAGTCCGATATGTTGAAGATATCACAAGAGAAAATGATGACCCAATACCCAATAAAAGGTCAGTTTCAGGTGCTTCAACTCATTACGATAATAACAGAAAAAGGAATGGTCCTCCGAAAGATGGGTGGTCAAAAAACAACCCCAAAAAAAACATGAATGTTGGGAATCAATGAACAAAGAATGATTCGTAAGCAGTTTCCTTATGCTCACAAGTCACATTAGTGCATTACATCACCAGTTTATGTGCATTTACAGACGTTTTGCGCGCTATTATGGAACAAAAATAAAAAATTGCAGCTCCAGGCGACTTTCTCTGATTCTCACATGTCTTTATCTCAAATTGATGCTGTCTTGATTTCTAGTGTCAAATGCAAATCTGTTGTTGGATATGAGAAATTTTGAAAGTTTTTATTGTGCTCCAAAAATAATGATTTATCGTTGTAATTTTTTTGATTTCCAATTTTATCAATAATATTTGAATTATTGGTGAGTTTAGAATGGTTGATGATATATGTGTCTGAATACTATTTGAAGAATCTCAAAAATAGTTGTTAGTCACCTGCAACGGTAGATACACCCATAAATTTGTTTCGTTGCGTCATATATTCATGAGATAAATTACTAAACATCAATACCACATTCACAAATGCATTGGGTGGCTTGTAGCCACAGATAAAGGGTGATTCGTTAAACCTTTTTAATGATAAAAAGCGGTTAATAATAAAAATTTTGTCATAAGTCCGTGCGAACTGTTGTTAATATCGTGGGATCCCGTTAAATGCTCTAATTATGGCACAAGTTTTCCTATCCAGTAAAGAAGTGGAAACAATTCCAATCCAATTTGGACACTTTACAGCTTGTAGAGTTCTCCACAGTCATAACCTACAAACCATAGTGGATTAAAACATTTTGTGAAAGAAGAGAAACTTACTTACGTAATACCATTTACTGAGTTATACAGTGTGAATTAGGTGTTAGACTAACTATTAATACCATAATTAAGTGTTTGAATAAGTTAAAGTTATAATTTTTGGACATGTGTCAGATTTGACAGATAAAGGCGCCATTGCGCAGGAATGTTTGTAACCAAGATGGCGGCGATACGAGTATGCTTCAATTTTGTAATAAGAGATGGCGCTGACGACACGTTGCATTTCCAATAAAATGCAAGAGTTGCTTCCAGGCTAGCGAAACGAAAATATTAATGATAAAATTTTTGTCATATATAAATTACAATTGGTACAATTATCGATTGCTGAATCATTCGCGAGAATCGCAATGCTGATGTCATTCTCCCTGAAAATTTTCTTGTAATACGTCATGGTTTGACAGATTTCACAACTTTTTAATCGAATGCAAATTTCAGTTATTAACTTTAATATGAAATCATACAGTTATAAATTATTAGCTTTATTTATAAGCTCATGAATCATTGATATACTTACTATTTATGGTATTCTTATGCAAATCAAATTATTTGATATGTATCACCGAAATATTTGCAATCACCAAACGGAGATTAGCATTATTATGAAGAACAGATTATTTGAAAGTCAGTTCAAAGTTGAAATTGAGAACAAATGTAATAGAACACATAAACAACTGTGCGGAGCACTTCTTACAGCAGCAAATTTGATTTAAGTACCTGCGAAACATAAATCTGGTGTTCGTGTTGAACTCCAGTCCAGTTACAGCAGTAACTAGAGTTTATAGTTTCCTTGTTATCGGCTACTGTATGTGTCCTCATTGAATTATGATCTTTTCATGCATACAAATAAAAATTGTATGCCCTTGGTTGTCTCCTGCAGTATTAATTTTAGTTGCCATTTAAACCTGAATATCTTAAAGTACAATAAATTATTTATTCTTACAGCCATAAACATAAAATTTTCATTACAAAACATAAAACAGCAAATAAACAAAACAAATGACATAACATACACTTCATTCGCTGAGCCGTTAAAATACTTTCACGATCAACCAATCGCTAAATGGCAATAAACAACCAGGAAAACTTGGAAATCGCAGGGCACTGAATAACCGACAAATAAGTCACGCCTCGTCTGTTAATCTGACGCATCGAAAGAAATAGTAAACAGCGGAATAAGTCCGTGCGAACTGTTGTTAATATCGTGGGATCCCATTAAATGCTCTTTGTCAATAAAAGGCTCATTTAAACTAATTATGGCACTTCAGTCTGCTGCCTATCAAAGAGTCACAAGTTTTCCTATCCAGTAAAGAAGGAAAAACAATTCCAATACAATTTACCAAATATTACATTGTTATTCCATTCGATCTGATGGAAATCTTCACAGTTTTGTGACAAAGCTAGTCCGTACCGTTCGTCCCTAAAAAGGGTGAATTTCCATAATATTTCTGTAAAAACATTTTTAGTACTCACGCCGTGAACATAACCTACAAACCATACTGGGTTAAAACATTTTGTGAAAGAAGATAAACTTACTTACGTAATACCATTTACTGAGTTATACAGTGTGAATTAAGTGTTAGACTAACTATTAATACCATAATTAAGTGTTTAAATAAGTTAAAGTTATAATTGTTGGACATCTGTCAGATTTGACAGATAAAGGCGCCATTGCGCAGAGATGTGTGTAACCAAGATGGCGACGATGCGAGTATGTTTCAATTTTGTAATAAGAGATGGCGCTGACGACACGTAATCGTTCTACAGTGTAATGTAATAAAAACCGGCAACACTGCAAGATTTCAACTTGACTTATGGCCGGTTTTATGAAAGACCAAGTAAATTTACTCTCAAAATAAATTTATTCCACTTAACAAATTCTAATCGTTTCGAATTTCTTTATGACAACAGAATCATTGCAGTCAAAAAATCGACTGTCATTTAACAGAGTAAATTTTATTTACTCTGGAAGTAAATTACTCTGCCCTTTGTAAAACCGGACATTATAGAAACAGAATAACCACAATGACAGTTGTAATTCAATTTATACATTACTCAATTTTTACTACCTCACTTATTCACATGAGGTTTTATAGGCTCGGGCGCCAAACAAAACACTGAAACTTTTATCAAAGAAAGTCCGGTTCTGAAAAGTAAAAATATTTTCCTCAAAATGAAACCACAGAATGAAATTTAGAAATTTGATTTGATCAAAGGAAAATCAATAAAACAAACGAAACAACAATTACAACAGATTGACTCATCAATCTTATTAAACAAAGGCGAAGAACGATTAAGTGTCGTCAGCGCCATCTCTTATCACAAAGTTGAAACATATTCGTATCGCGGCCATCTTGGTTACACGCATTACTGCGCAATGGCGCTTTTATCTGTCAAATCTGACAGATGTTCAACAATTATAACTTTAACTTATTTAAACACTTAATTATGGTATTAATAGTTAGCCTAACACTTAATTCACACTGTTTAACTCAGTAAATGGTATAACGTAAGTAAGTTTATCTTCTTCCACAAAATGTTTTAATCCACTATTGTTTGTAGGTTATGTTCACTGTGCGACTACTAGAAATGTCTAACAAAAATACTATAAATGTTCGGGTTTCTGGGACTTAACTCTTATTAAGGACGAACGGTAGGCACTAGCTTCGTCACAACAGTCATAAAGGCGCGATGGATTCAATAGGGTAGGCTTGCATTTCCAATAAGAAGCATGAGAGGTCAAAATCTCTGACAACTGGACTAAAACAGCAAAAAAGCAGTATTTATTCCAGCAATTGGAATTTTCTGTCACATAAAATTATGGTAAAATATAAACAATATCTACTTGGGTACTATAAAATGATCTTTATTTGAAATTTAAGCAAATTTATTCACAAGAATGACAATGATCATGATATTCCATTAGCGAGATTTACATTCATTCTAATTAAAATTGCAATGAATTCCTTCAAGTAATACAATTAATCTAAAAGAAAAATTACATTTGATATTGTTGCAAATCTGGTTTTTGTACTTGAAAATTGAATTCAATTACTGATAGTTTATTGTTTGTAGGTTATGTTGGGGGTGACAAAAGTGGATCTATCCGATTGTTAAGGGCTCCATCTCGTGACCATTATACAAGGTAAAAAAATGATAATATAAAACAGTCTGATCAAGTCATTAATACCTCAAAAACCAGGATACAACAAAATATTCATGGAAGCTATAAAAGTAAAAAACAAGATAACATCGCTGCCCACTTTCCCTGACAGAAACCCATCTTGTGATTTACTGAATTAACGGACCTACAACATAAATTACATCCATTTTAGACAAGTGTGCCATGATTTTACGCTATCGCCACTCATTTGTTTTTTATTTTTGTTCTGCTTCGAACCGCTTATAAATATTTAAAACAGTAGAAAATCAGCTATTATATTAAGATTTTTTGTGATGATACTCGTGTTCGTCATTAGGCTACGATTTAGTGACTTAGTGACCTCGAGATTGGTATATATATATATATATATAAGGGGGCGTGAGTATTTTTCACAACCGTCGTGATCTTCTGCTTTTATATAACATAATAAAATTTTCTCATTTCTTCCCAGGAACTAGTAAATAATTCCACTTATCTCAGCTCTGATCTCCTCGAAAATGAATTATGAACGCGGTATAGTTTATTAGAATCTGTCGACTGTTCATGCAGCAGTTTAGCCAATCAGATGTGGCGAGTAAAAATGTTGGTCCGTTGGTGTTCGTACATAGATACTTGAGAGCAATAAGTGTAATTTTCTTCAAACAATAATTTTATCGTCCATCGGACAACACGAACCAGGAAGAAGGTCATTCGGGTCACTTCTCTTCCATTTCTAGACGCGCCAAACGAACGATGAGGAAACACGCAGACTTAAATTGCATTCACCAAAATTTACCAAATAATCCCCTCATGTTTATAAACTCAATTTGGCTTTCTTTCTTCATATCTGATTCGAATTTAGACTTTGTAATTCGTGGAAGAGTTGGAATCAATTTATCCGATTGATGAATACATGAAATATTATTGAGAATTGTCAATAAAAAAGGCGGTTCACATATCGAGCTGCGAAGCCTAGGACTTAGGCCTGCGGAGCAGGCCAAGCGCTATTCCTATATACTAAAAGTCTTATGTTCCAATCTGGGTATAGATTCGTCACTTTTTCGTCCACCTCTACAGCCTGTATTTATTGATGGATTTTTCTGAATTTTTTTTATTTGATACATCTTCATTAGGACGAGTGCCTTCCGGAAGTCTCATATTTTTGGTCCTTATAGTATTTGCAGGAGAGATTAAAAACGGCGAAAATTTGCGAGGATCAGCGTGCCCCTATCTTTTATTCATCTATTCCACAGGGGTATACAAAATTATATGTCATTTTGACATTTCAATTTCGAAAACATTGTAGCTGCTGTTTTTGTTTGATGTTTGTTTTTATTGTTTTTTAATTACTATCATCATTATTTCATCATAGTTGTTATTAAAAGACTCTAGTATTCAACTCTTGATACATTGTCCAATAATTTTTGTGTTTCTGTTTATTCCTATTCTTGTTATTATTTTAGTTTTGTTTGTTGTTTCTTCATTATTTGAAGTGATTAAGTGTAACTCTTGAGTTATTAAATGTTCCTAACTTGTCTAATTCTTCTTGTATGATGTTTGTTTTTATTTTTTCTTCTACTATAAACACAATTTTGTCATTATTTTTGTTCATTGATTCTCAATGTTGATCTGAGTGTTGTTTTCTGTACTTTTTAAGTTCCGAAGTGATTTTTTATGAGCTACACTATTAATTTGTTGAGTTGTTGGAGTGTTTTTAGCTAGTCTATTTCTTCTAATGTGTTGTTGTTTTTCATATTTTCATTTTCTGTAACTATTCTTTTGCCAAAGTTGTTATTGGTGGTTTCTGGTATTTGACTATTTATTCATTGTCTATTATGTATTGTTTTGTTACTTTCTAGCTTTATTTATTCATTTTTCACAGTGTGATGTTCATTTATTATTATTTCTTCCAGTATAATGTTTGTTTTCATATTTTTTTCTATAACAATTTATTGTTTATTGACTTTCGTCTGTTATTATCTTGTGTACTTTTTCGGTTTTACTTTTTTTTTGTTATTTGAAGTATTTTAGTTGTGGTATAGGAATTATTGCCAACTACATTTATTAAATGTTTTTAGCTTGTCTAATTCTTCTAGTCTGATGTTTGTTATTATTTTTTCTTTCACTATGAACATAATTTTGCCATTGTTCTTATTCATAGATTCTTAATGTTGATCTATTTGTCGTTCTGTGTACTTTTCTAGTTGTTTTTTTTTTTTTTGTTATTTATTTTCAAATCTGAGTCAGCCAAACTAATAGTTAGTTTTCAACTTTTGTTTTATTGTCCAATAACTTTCTAATGTTGACGTTTTTATATGTGTTGTTTCCTGTACTTTTTAAGTTCCGTTTGATATTTGTTTCTCATTGGAAAAGTTTTTTTTATCAATTTGTTGAGTTGTTGGAGTGTTTTTAGTTAGTTTATTTCTTCTAATGTGTAGTTGTTTACCATATTTTCATTTTCTGTAACTATTTTTCTGGGTTTCTGGTATTTATTCATTGTCTATTATGTGTTGTTTTGTTACTTTCTAGCTTTGTTTATTCATTCTTTACAGTGTGACATTATTTTAATCATGTTATAGTTACTATTGGAAGCTCTACTGTCAATTTATTGTAGCTCTTAAGTTGTTAAGTGTGTTTGGTTCGTTTATTTCTTCTAGTATGTTTGTTTTTATATTTTCTTCTATTGCAATTGTGTATCTTAGTATCCAATCCTTGATTTATTGTTCATCGACTTTCGTATATTAATACTTTCGGTTTCACTATTTCTTTTGTTATTTTTTAGTAATATATTGTCTATTTATTGTCTTTTGTGTTGCCTGAGTTGTTGAGTATTCCTAGTTCGCCTATTTCTTCTAGTATAATGTTTGTTTTCATTGTTTTTTCATTCACTTTAATCATTATTTCATCTTAGTTGTTAATAAAAGATTTTTTTATCCAACTCTTGATACATTGTCCATTAATTTTTGTGTGTTTATGTTCATTTCTATTCTTGTTCTTAAGTTTTGCTTGATATTCAAAGAAAACCTAAGTAATACACAAATTAACACATAAATTACATCAACATACGAAAAGTATTAGACAATAGATCCAGAGTTGAATACTACCTAATAATAAATACTATGAAAGAATGTTAGATAAAGCAAAAGACATATAAAAACCAATATCATACTAGAGAAAATAGACGAGACGAGCTAGAAACATTCAACAATTCAGAAGCAACAATAAATTGACAGTATAGCTGACAATAATTGCCATATAATGTCTGAAATTACTTCAAATCGGAGACAAATATCAAACGAGCTAGTGAAATTAAATAATAAACAAACAATAAACAAGACTGAAAAAGTAAACAAAGTGAGATTAAAATTAACATTGAAATACGATCATGGAGAAACATAAATAAACCACACTAGAAAAAATAAACAGGCAAGAAATATTCAACAGCACAAAAGGTACAATTAATTACAAGTGTAGCTGACAATAATTTGGAAACTCAAAACAATCAAAAACAAATATCAAACAAAATAAAACAACAACAAAACAACACCAATCAAAATAGACAAAAAGTTATTGAACAATAAATCAACCAAAAACAACAATAGCAGAATAATGTTTTCAGAAAAAAATATAAAGAATGAAAGTTAATAAACAATAAATGAAGAGTCTGAAACCAGAAACTACAATAACAACTATGGCAGAATAATAGTTACAGAGAAAGAAAATATGGCAACCAACATTACACTAGAAGAAATAGCTAAAAGCAACTCAACAACTCAACAAATAAACAGTGCAGCTCACAAGAAATGACATCGAATTATAAACAAATATCAAACGGAACTTGAAAAGTACACAAAACAACACACAGATCAACATTTAGGATATGTGAATTGAAATAATGCCAAAATAATGTTTATAGCAAAAGAAAAAATGGAAACAAACATCAAACAATAAGAATCAGACGATCTAAAAACACTTGACAACTCAATAACTTGAAAATATAGCGGCCGAAGAAACAAAAAAAAAACATACAAAGAATAGCATTGATGGCAACAAGACTTCAAAGAAGCAAATAATAGACAACATTAGTAATGCCATATTAGAACTGTCTTCGAATGAATCAACACCTTGAGGACAAAACCGCAATCAAACAGCTCTTAAAACATCTCAAATCAAATCCTAGAAAGAAGTAGAATAAAACAACAACTGACGAATTAAAATAACACAAAAAGGAAACCGAAAAGACAAAGCTAGGAAATCAGGTGCCGTACATTATGTTTGGCCAGAATATCATCACGTCGGATAGAAATAAGTGAAAATAACACAAAAAGAATAGCATTGATGACAACAAGACTTCAAATAAAGTAATAATAGACAACATTAGTGATACCACATTAGAACTGTCTTTGAATGAATCAACATCTTGAGGACGAAACTGGAATCAAACAGCTTTTAAAACAACTCAAATCAAATCCTAGAAAGAAGTGGAATAAAACAACTACTGGAAAATTAGAATAACACAAAAAGAAAACTGAAGTGGACAAAACTAAGTGATCAGGGGTGTCGTACATTATGTTTGCCGGAATATCATTACATGGAAAGGAGCCAAAACAACACAAAAAAAGAGCAATGATGGCAGAAAGAAGCAAATAATAGACAGATTACTGGCATATTAGAAAAAATGCAAAAGGAAAATTGAAATGGATGAAACTACGAAATTAGATATTGTGCATCATGCTAGGGCCAAATATAATAACAATGAATGAAAAGGACCTAAAATAACCCATGAAAAAAATTATTGTGGGAAATTAGAAGTCAAAGAAGCATTGTACATAATAAACAAAAAAGAAGTCTTGGGTTAATTGTTATTGATATAAATAATTCTCGGGTGATTCCAATGTAACTTTACACCTGATCTCAACTTTCAAGAACATTAAGGCTAACATACGACTGAACTGCACGTGCATAGGAAGAAGATATCACCTCAGGGGTCGTACAATTTACGTTCGATTTCCTGCGAATCCAATAAGAACATTATATTTATTCTTTATCCTAATATTTATTTGCTGTGTGCACTGATACTTTCTGCACATAATTCAGACATTTGTTGATTTAAATTATTATTGGAGAGTTGCGAAGATTTAGGATGTACAGCAACATTACTCAAATAATTGTATAAATTTTATTGGATATAACTTGGATCTCAAGAACTAGATCGATTTTTAGTCCATATAAGTCAAAGCTTCATAAAAGCAACTTAACGAATAGTTTAACTCTAAAATGGTATATGCTCACATTCAGTCCACCAAATATGGTTTACTCAACACATCATTTCCGTTTTTACTGTCTGAGAAACAGCAGAATATCTTTTACAACTTGCTATTAATTTACAAAATGTTTTTATTGAGTATTTCATCATAAAAAGTCATTTTGTTTGACGTGTTTACATGGATGTAAGCACAGAAGTAGATACGTATCCTGATCAGATTATTTGACATTTGATAAAATATAATTCCTGTATTTATACTTAAACATTTACTGATATTTATTTTTTAATGAATAATAGAAACACGGGCAATTAACTTATTTATACCTATTATAAATATACTTGTAAGTATATATTTATTTTTGCTTTGGTATGTAGAATAGATTCAATAAATCTGATACAATTTCCATTTAACATAGGTTTGTCCTGTAAGGTAGATTTTAAAATTGTGTAAGAGTTCATTAAGACTGGCAGTTACATGGGATGATAAAAAGAGATCTAAATCATTAGACGGTAGCCACTTTAATTAGAGAAATGTTTAATTAAACTTATCTTAAACATTATAAATTAAATTTCAGTTCATCAAGGAATAACATAACATACGATAATCTCCGACCGAAACAGTTGAATGACGTTAGTCGTGAGGGAATTCAACGGATGCTGGGAACGCAAGCTGCAAGCTTAACAATACCTTAAATCGTGGTTGTGGTTTACTGACATACTTATATTCTTCTTTACTCTTCTTCTTACATGTTTCGTAATCTATACTCACGCTTATATATACTGACCACGTGTCCTCATCACCAGTGGAAGTATTATGAGATATAATTGATATATGAAAGAAGAAAACCATCATTTAAATCATTTTTCATGAATGTACAATGTGCACAATTTGGTGTAACAAGTTTCTAATCTCACGATAATCAATGTGGCTATTAATCAAATCTACACAGGCGAAAGAACAAATGTTAATCAAATAACCTCAAGTATTCAAATATACATGTATCTATTATTGGTTTGGACAAGACATCACGATCAACTTAATGAGAAAAGAAATTGATTGATATCAAATATGAATGAATATTTGTATGCCTGAGGATAAAAAATCGAGAATCAGATTCATGTTCACAACAGAAGAAAATACGATAACAAACATCCTAAATTGACAATAAATTCTTCAAATAACCAAAAAATATCAAACAAAACCGAAAAAGTACACAAAACATTGATGGACAATAAACCAACAAACATCATACCAGAAAAAATAAACGAACCAAACACATTTAACAACTCAAGGGATACAAAAAATTGGCAGTACAGTCTCCAAATAACTAACATGATTAAAATCCTTCCAAATAACAAACAAATATCGAGCAAAACTAAAACAATCACAAAATAACATAGTAATGATATTCTGGCCAAACATTTCTTAGTTTTGTCCATTCCAGTTTTTTTTTGTGTTATTTAAATTTTCCAGTTGTTGTTTCATTCCATTTCTTCACGGGATTTAATTTAAATTGTTCTGAAAGTTTTTTGGTTCTGATTTTGCCCTGATCAGCATTCTGATGTGGCATTGTTAATATTGTCTAGTATTTGCTTCTTTAAAGTATTGTCGACATCAGTGCTATTCTTTTTGTGTTATTTTTGCTCCTTTTGATCCAAATGTAATGTGCGACATCTCTTGATTTCTCAGTTTTGTCAATTTTAGTTTCCTTTTTGTATTATTTAATTTTCTACTTGTTGTTTTACTCCACTTGTTTCTGGGATTTGATTCAAGTTGTTCTTAAAGTTCTTTGGTTCTAGTTTTGTTTTGGTCAGCATTTTCTTCAAGGTGTTGTTTCATTCAAAGACAGTTCTGATGTGGTATTATTATTGTTGTCTATTTTTTCTGTATTTGTAGTCTTTTTGCTATCAATGCTATTCTTTTTGTGTTATTTCTGCTCCTTTCCATTCGATGTGATGATATGCCGGCCAAATATAATGTACGACACCCCTGATCACTTAGTTTTGTCCATTTTAGTTTCCTTATTGTGTTATTCCAATTTTCCAGTAGTTGTTTCATTCCACTTTTTTCTGGGATTTGATTTGAGTTGTTTTAAAAGCTGTTTGTTTCCGGTTTTGTCCTCAAGGTGTTAATTCATTTAAAGACAGTTATAATGTGGTTTTGTTAATGTTGTCTACTATTTGCTTGTTTGAAGTCTTGTTGCCTTTAATGCTATTATTTTTCTGTTATTTTTGCTTCTTTCCATTCGATGTACTGATATTCCAGCAAAACATAATGTACGACACCTGAACCCTCAGTTTTGTCCATTTTAGTTTTCTTTTTGAGTTATTTCAATTTTCCAGTAGTTGTTTTATTCCACTTCTCTCTGAGACTCTATTTGAGTTGTTTTAAAAGCTGTTTTATTTCGGTTTCGTCCTCAGGGTGTTGATTCATTCAAAGATAGTTCTAATATGGTAATGCTAATGTTGTCTATTATTCCTTTATTTGAAGTCTTGCTGTCATCAATGTTGTTCTTTTTGTGTTATTTTTGCTCTTTTTCATCCGATGTGATGATATTCCAGCCAAACATAATGTACGACACCCCTGATTATTTAGCTTTGTCCTTTTCGGTTTCCTTTTTGTGTTATTTTAATTCGTCAGTTGTTGTTTTATTCTACTTCTTTCTAGGATTTTATTTGAGTTATTTTAAAAGCTGTTTGATTCTGGTTTTGTCCTCAGGGTGTTGATTCATTCAAAGACAGTTCTAATGTAGTATTGTTAGTTTTGTCTATTATTTGCTTGTTTGAAGTCTTGTTGCCTTTAATGATATTCTTCTTGTGTTATTATTGCTTATTATCATCGGATGTAATAATATTCCAACCAAACATAATGTACGACACCTGATTTCTTTTCTAATTCTAATTTTTCAGTTGCTGTTTCATTCCACTTCTTTCTAGGATTTGATTTGAGTTGTTTCAAAAGCTGTTTGATTCCAGTTTCGTCCTTAAGCTGTTGATTCATTCAAAGACAGTTTCAATGTGGTACTACTAATGTTGTCTATTATTCATTCATTTGAAGTTGTTGCTATCAATGCTATTTTTTGTGTGTTATCTTTGCTCTTTTCCATCCGATATAATGATATCACAGCAAAACATATTGTACTATATCTGATTTTTTAGTTTTGTCTATTTCAGTTTTCCTTTTGTGTTTTTCCAAATTTGCCAAATCGTTTTGTTCCACTTATTTTACATGAAAAGAGTCATGTTGCTTCAATTATTGTTTGATTCTGGTTTCGTTCTGATCAACATGTTTCTTAAGACTTTGGCTCATTAAAAGGCAGTCCTTACGTTGTATTGCTAAGTGTTGTCTATTATTTGCTTCTTTTAATTCTTGTTACCATCAATGCTATTTTTTATGTGTTCTTTTTGTTCCTTTCCATCCGATGTGATGATATTACAGCCGTGCATAATGTACGATACCTGATTTCTCAGTCTTGTCCAATTTTGTTCCCTTTTTGTGTTACTCCAATTTTCCAGTAGCTGTTTCATTTCACTTCTTTCTATGATTTGATTTGAGTTGTTTTAAAAGCTGTTTGATTCCGGTCTCGTCCTCAAGGTGTTGATTCATTCAAAGACAGTTCTAATGTGGTATTGCTAATATTGTCTATTATCTGCTGCTTTTATTTTTGTGCTGTTTTTATTCCTTTCCATCTGATGAGATGATGTTCCGATCAAACGTGATGCATGATATCCAATTTTATTTTTCTTCTTGTAGTTTCTTCAATCTTCCAGCAGTCTTTTAGTTCCATAATATTCACATTGTACTTGATAGATGTTCCAAAAGTTGCATCCTAATCAGCATATTCCTCAATCAATGAAAAAACAGTCCTGATGTTGTACTTTCATGTTGTTTTCTAATTTTTGCTTGTTTGAATTATTGTTGTTGCCAATGCTTTTTCTGTGTTATTTTAGTTTGTTATCATTTGATATGGCACACAAAGCTAGATTTGTCAGTTTCTTCTATCTCGGGGGTTTTTTTTTTGTGTTATTTAAATCTTCCAGTAGTTGTTTTGCTCTACCACATGCACATGTATCTTGATAAATGTTGTTCTAAAAGTTATTTGGCTCTATTTGCATCCTGACAGTTATTTTGTCTATGGTTTGTTTCCTTATATTCTCGTTGTTGTCAATGCTTTTTTTTGTGTTATTCTTATTTATCATCATTTGGCATTTAAGTTTTTTTATCTTTCAGTAGTCGTTTTGCTCCACCAAATCCACATGGATCTCAATTAATGTCAAAAACTGTTTTGATATTGTACTTCTAATTGTTGTCTAGTTTTGTCCTGGTCAGCAGAATTTCTATTACATACAAGAGATATTCATCAGCTGTTAACTTCCAGCACAGTATTTCGCCTATTACGCATGTCAGTTATGTTACGGCATGAAATTAATGCGTATTGAATATAATTTTTTTTAATGCCATTAGGCTGTCATTCGAAGTGACAGAACTCATTCCACGCATGTCAACTGCAAATATTTTTATTGGTAACAGTTTAAGGTCCTCAAAACGTAATTTCAATTACTGTTGATGTTATGATGTATGCCATACCTGATGATTACACCCGTAATTAATATCAGTCTTCATTTTGTGATATAATGGAATAATAATAAAGAATTACGGCTGTGTGTAATCAAGGATTCATGTTACAGTATAATTGCATGAAACTACAGTGAAATAAATCGTGGTTTTTATGCGGTACATGAGAAACAATTTCTGTACTTACTCTTCCATATCCACTTAAAATAATATATAAAGTCGCCGATAGAACAGTGTTCTATCCACAGTTTTCAACGTATCTCATATATCGGCAAAACATGCAATACCAATTAAGGAGCTCGCAAGAATTCAATCAGATTGTATTTCATCAATATTGAGATTGTAGCCAATTATTAAAGATTGATAGAGGAGAAGAGGGCATTAACAGAATTATTTTCTTTAGTTAATTGGCACATCTATTTTCTCATTTTTTTATACGGCATCTAAAATTTTATTTAGTTATTTATCGATGTTGTCTATTGATAGATGTCGTAAAAGTGTCCACTAGTTCGACGTCTTTGAATCCGACGCTTGTTGGTATGGGGAAGCGGATTACTTTGATCAGAACTGGACTGGAAGTATTTTTGTTTGCTGTTGTCTCAATTGGTACAGCGCGTCGACGTGGATTAGTTGCGCATTTTTCCTGCAAGCAAGGGTTGTCTTTTCGTAATAAAAGATGAATGTATAAGAGTTGGTTTTTCATAAATGAATTATTTTGATTCCCATCCTGTAAACGCAGCATCCAGATGCTTTTTCTTGGCTAGTAGCCGCCTTGGATCCTGTCAATCAGAATTTACGATGCATTCAGTTATTTGTTACCAGTGACAACAAAATGTTATCCACTTTATGAACTTACTTAATAATGACGCCCAATTATTGGATGAATCATCACAAAAATCAATAGGTTTATGCTTGATTAAAATTAGCCAAATTTGTTGTGAATTGCAACCTGTAACGTGTCCCATACGTACAGCCTAATTCATGAAATACATTTCGTTTCTATATTATAATGAATAAGTTTTAGGTACTACTGATTCAATCAATTTATTTCGAGACAAAAATATTTATTTTGGTACCTCTTATGCAACTCGGACGCCTATCTCATCCGGATGATTGTACTTATTCTATTTTTGTTTCAACCAAAGTATTTTTGAAGCAATTTTCGCATTCCATTTACACACTCATCAAATACTGATACTCTATATACTAGATCCTAAAATGTTTCTGTTGTTGGATGGCCATACAGACTTCATAAAATCATTTACATATTCATATTCTCGCATCTATTCAACTATCAAACACGTACCTGAGGAATAATTTATTCTTGATCATAATTCTTCCCTTCACAATAAATTAATTCAAGAATACATTAGTTTGTTTGTCATAACTGGGACAACATAAATTAGTGATGTGTTCTTTTGCTGTTGCACCTTGCAGTGTGTAAATAACGCAATCGAATGTAAACGCACCCTGGAGGGTGATTTATACGTCAATGGCACGGTCACGTGCATTGTGGTTGTGCGGTCGAAATATATTATTTATTATTAAGTTGGAAATCAATGTTATGTCAATGAAATTGCGGTTAGTGGGCTGCAGAATTGAATAAATGCTTTTAAAGTCGGCTTCCTAGAGAAATCCTTTGTTATTATTTTTAATGGACCAACTCGAGTCGCTAGTCGCAAGTCGGTCAGAAAGTGCCCGACTGTGATGTATGGATTATTAATTTTAACGGTAAACTAAAGCAATTTAGCTACTAGAATTTCTACTTTTGGTTTCTCAACTTTTCTTTGATTGCATCCAATCAAATCTTGCGGTTTTCTACATTTGGAAGTCAGATGAAATCTCTATTCAAAGAACCGTAATGTCTTATTGGTTGATCTGTAATTTCTCTTGTATTAGTAACAACAGAAATGAAACCATTGTGATTCATTATTTATTAATTTCAGACATGCTATTAGGCGAAATTGATTTTGAATGTATTAGTTTTTAATGTTTACCATAATCGTGTGGGAAAAATACAAATAGCTAACGGAACATGTAAATCATTTTATTTAGAATTACGTAAAATATCAGGGAAAAGGCGACAGATGAAAATAGGAGAATAAAAAGGTCTGGGGAAGCCTCTGGCGCAGGACACCGATGCTAACAATTATCTTATTTGCATAACGTACGCGAATTTCAATTTATGGTAATTTTATTAACTGATCATGGCTATCAAGAAGAGTTATTATGGAAATAAATTTGCAAAATATGTGCGAAAATATTCTGCTTTGTGAACTTCAGGAAATTGCTGTTATTATCTGGAAGAGTTATCTGGTATTAAGCGAAAATTATATTCATAAGAAGTACTGCCAATATTTTATTTATCATAAGGTATTTATTGATGATTTTATGGGTACTTTATGTCTGCTGTTACTTTTGAACTTTGTTGTCATGCATTTGGACTAGAAATAAGTTGATGAGTATATATAATCCTGCTTGATTTAAACTATCCAACAAATCATTATGAAAATCAATAGAAATATAACTTGATAGTTGTTCAATTGATAAAAAAAGGAAATCAATTGATTTGATCAAAAATTGTTACCTGTAGCTTGTCCCATACGTACAAACAAATACAATAATAATTTAAAAAATATGGTAGTATGTGAATAATCATACAATAATTAAATTAACAAACAGATCATCATGAAAATCAATAGAACTTTGTTCTGATGA
This sequence comes from Dromius quadrimaculatus, assembly GCA_963989225.1. NCBI lineage: Eukaryota > Metazoa > Arthropoda > Insecta > Coleoptera > Carabidae > Dromius > Dromius quadrimaculatus. Next base: position 69,481,857 of record OZ022324.1, on the reverse strand, counting down.
ATATTTAATCGATACAAATAAAAATCATTGAATTTGGTCAAAAATTTCGACTTGTAGCTTGTCCCATACGTACAGACTAATTATGAAAAGTAGTATTTTTGGTACAAAAATTTGTAATTTGTAATCAATAGAAAACATATTCTTAATACGATTATCGTGGAAAATAGGCTCTTTGAAATTCCTATCCATTATCGGAATATGTCGTCGACGAGTCCACCACAATAGGAAATGAAGCAATTATTTCTTGAAAATTAGGCTCTCTAGAATTCCTATCTATAACCACAATATGCCATGTCACATTAGAAAACGAATCTTGTCTAGCAAAGCTAAGATTTAGCAAAAAAAAATAATTTTTCTGGGTATTGCAGTCCACAAATTTCGGACGTTTCGGACGTGCACCCATCCATCTTCAGCATTCTTATAAAAGTATTACAATCCTATAACATTGTTGTATACAGCATAGTTGTAAAGATCAACTTCTAATATTTATTAAAATACAATATGAAAATAACAATTGACTCAAAAATCACAAAAAATGTGTGAATTTAACTTTGAAACTACCACCAACCAAGGTGGCTGACGAATTTTTGAGTCAATTGTTATTTTCATATTGTATTTCAATAACTATTGGAAGTTAATATTCACAACTATGCTGTATACAACAATGTTATAGGATTGTAATACTTTTGTAAGAATGCTGAAGATGGATGGGTGCACATCCGAAATTTAATAGTAACATGAGTAAAATTAAGTGGACTGCAATACCTAAAAAAAATTTTTCTACTTGATCCATATTTGGGTCCTTCAATCTGCATTAAAATCTAAGATTTATTATTTATTATTGGAAATATATCCTATCCATTATCGGAATATACCATCGACCATCACATTAGAAACCAAGCGAACTTTTCCAAAACTTTATCGAGAAAAGTAGACTCCCTAAAATTCCTGTCCATTATCGGAATATGTCAGCGATGAATCCACCACTCTAGAAGCAAAATAAATGTTCCTATTATGGTTCTCGTGAGTAGTAGGCTCTTTGAAACGCCTGTCGATTATTGGAATATATCATCGACGAATCCATCACATCAGAAAACAAAACGAATATTTCCAATAAGATTATCGTGATAAGCAGGCTCTTCAAAATTCCTGTCCATCATCGGAATATGTCAGTGACGAATCCCCCACATTAACAAAGCGATTATTTCAATATGAATAAAGTGTAAAGTAGGCTCTTTGAAATTCTGGTCCATTATTGGAATATCTCGTCAACGAGTTCACCACATTAAGTAAACAAAGCAAATATTCATCATCTTGAAAAGTAGGCTCCCTAGAATTCCTTTCCATAACCACAATATGTCATCAACGAGTCCATCACATTAAGAAACGAGTATTGTCAAATAAAGCGAAGATTTCTGTTTCTATGTATGAGAAATATCTTAAAATTAGTTAAGTATCAAATAGGCATTAGCGTTCTGGGTATTGGCCTCCCCCTGGAGGTGCCGATTTTTTCTCAACAAAATTATCGCGAGAAGTAAGCTCCTTAGAATTCCTGTCCAATTTCACAATATATTGTAATGTTTATTGCTTGAAGAATCAGTTTGTAACTAAATAAAAGTCACTATTTAATAATCTAAATTGCAATAAAAGCATTATTCTCCTTATGTCATTAATAACACTATATTTATTTATTTGTCACTTAATTCTAATTTAATCAAGATCACAGATATTTATATTTCACTATTTATATACACTATTCACTTTACTCTCACTGTTCGATATTTATTTCACACTACTACTCTCATTACTGTACTGTACTACACGTCTTTTGCTCGGCCTTATATAGAGAAATATTGTTTTCTCGATTTTTCCATTTCTCGACTCTTTCCATTTCTAGAAATCACTAGAGGCTTCCATTGAGAGGGGTGATGTGCTGCGACGCGGTGCGGCGTAAGCGACGACAAGACGCTCCTCCTCATACTACGTCGTCTTTACGAGCTCCCCCCTCACTCTCGCACGTCACAATATCATTGACGCATCGACCATACTAGGAAACAAAGCGATTATTTCTGTGGAAGATTTTCTTCTGTTAAAACTATCGTGAACAGTAGGCCCTTCAAAACACAACGAAAATTTCTGTGATGATTCTCGTGAGAAGAAGACTCTTCGATTTTTTTGTCGATAGTTAATATGTCATCGACGAGTTCACCACCGCATTAGGAAACAAAACGAAAATTGCCATTAAGATTGACGTAAGAGGTGGATCCTTCGTCCATTATCGAAATATGTCAGTGACGAGTCCACCACAATAACAAAGCGAATATTCCAATGTGAAAAGTGGGCTCATTAAAATTCCTGTCAATTTTGGGAATATATTGTCGACGGGTCTACCACACTGAAAAACAAAGCTGATATTTCTGTGACATAATCTCTTCCATTAAGATTCTCGTGAACAGTAGGCCCTTTTTAAGGCTTCTACTCATATGAAAAGTAGGCCCTTTGAAATTCCTAATTATTATCGAAATATGTGAGCGATGAGTCCACCACTTTAAAAAAGAAAGCGAATATTCCAGTAGAATTATCGTGGAAATGAGCTCTTTAGAATTCCTGTCCATTATCAGGATATGCCGTCGACGAGTCTACCACAAGGAAAGCTAATATTTCTGTAAAAATAAAAAAAAAATCCATCCAATTTATCTTGAAAAATAGGGTCTTCTAGAATTCATCTATTCATAACAACTCTTGGAAAAGAAGAAGGCCTTAAGAGATCCAATTTTATATATTTTTGTAGTTAAATGATCTTTTTAATTTAGAACGTTTCGGGATTCTGAAGTTCCCATCTTCAGCTTAAAATTGTAATAATGTATCGAAGTACTATCCTTATGGTTATAATACTGTGTTGAACAAAATAAAAATCTGTATTGAACACCTTTACATTTAACCACAAAAATAAATTAAATTGGATCCCTTAGGGCCTTCTCCTATTCCAAGAGTCATTGATCGGATCCTCAAATTTTCCACAAATATCTATAACAACAATATGTCATCAACGAATCCATCACATATCTTGAAATCAGTTAAATATCTATTAGATCATGAAAATAATCGCGAGAAGTAGGCTGTTCAGAATTCCTGTCCGTTATCGCAATATATCATCGACGCATACATAAAACTAGGAAACGAAGCCAATATTTCCGTTAAATATTTTCTTCCATTAAAATTATCGTGAACAGTGGTCCTTTAAAACTCCTATCTATTATTGGGAATATATCTTCGACGAGTCTACCAGATTACCATGTGAAAAGTAGGCTCCTGCTTCTTGAAATTCCTGCCACTTATTGGAATATGTTCTTGACAAGTAAACCACATCATTGACGCATCCACCACTCTAGGAAACAAAGCTAATATTAATGTGAATAATTTTGTTCCATTTTGATTATTGTGAATAGTAGGCCCTTAAAACTCCTATACATCATCGGAATATGTCGTCGACGAATCTACCACATTAGGAAAATAGTTTCTCTAGAATTCCTGTCCATTATCGGAATCTTATATAAAGTGAATATTTTTTATTTGAATTCCTACCAATTTTCATGATTGTCACATGTGTCGGCAATACGTCACGTGTCCGCAGCGCCACTCCTACACATATACATACCCATATGAAGCCGGCGCGACACTTGGTGATGATCGATGTGTGACACTGTACATTTAGTACCGCCTCCATGCTAAGTTTCCATTGGTTGCGGGGGAGGCTAGCATAATTCTATTGGCCACCAAATACCGGAAGTGAAAGTTCGTGTGTTGTAAATGTTAGAAACTGCGCATGAAATGTGTGCGATTTGCAGGCAGAGAGAGGAGAGAGTCCTTTTAATTGGAATCATGCAAATTTGAAATATGGTGCTTCATAAATGAATTTCTATGGTCCGTCAGACACCGTCAGGTGCTCATAATCAGTCAACTACCCATTGTTTCGCTGTGCTCTTCATTGTTTATGGAGACAGTTGACAAACGGCTCATCTTTACACAGGCGCCGTGAAACTAAGACTAAAATTACAATTTCAAATTATTTTAAGGCGATCTGTAAATACTCTGTTGATTATATTCTGTAGACATGTAGACGTCACGCATTGTAGAGACGTCGTATTTTAAGATTTAGGACTTTGTGTTGCCAAATATTGTTACTTCATGTAGTAAAAAATCGAATTATCGTAGTGCCCATGAAGCAAAAGATAAAAACAAGTAGCAAGCCCCATAACTAACACTAAAAACTCGATCTTGCAGGGACTTCCTGTAACAGCGCCATGTTCGCGTCAATTAGTGTAATATTTACAGCCGCGCAGCCGATACGGCCCGATGAAAACGAAATAGAACACAGAAGCGCATGCACTAGTGCACGCCGAGCACTAGTGCAACACTAGTGCATAACACACCTGTGTTGAGTGGCTTTGCGTGCGTGCCAATTTCGTCACGGTAAGCGGTCCGCCAATCGAGCCCGGTCGCAGACAGACAGGTGCGAGACAAACCCGATTGCTCATTTGCAAACTATACTTGAAACTCCTGTCCATTAGCGGAATATGTCATCGACGAGTCCACCACATCATGAAAGAAAGCAAAGGATTGTTGTGAAAAGTAGGCTATTTAAAATTCCTGTCCATTATCAGAATGTATCATCGACGGATCCACCACATTTGAGAACAAAGCGAATATTTCTGTTTGTATGTATTTAAAATAGTGAAGTATCAATTAAGTATTAGCGTTCTGTGTATTGGCCTCACCTTGGAGGTGCTGTGGTACAGCACGGAGACTGCCTGTCGTGATTAGCACCGTATTACAAAACACAAAATTATATATGCAACTCTGCCTTCTTTCGTCTCCTTCTCGGCCGTAGCTTTATTGTCCTCATTTCTCTTTTTCTGTATATATTTTAGCTCTTATCAATTAAGACTGCAGTTGAATCTTTTGGTGAAAATTTCACTCATTATAAGGAAACTTGATACGTGATATAATTCAGTTTATTTTGCTCTTAATTTTATCACTCATCCCTGTTCATTAATCTGGCAATTTGCACATGATTAAATTAATAACGCTAATAACAGGATGTATTTATAACATCAACAGCAGCCGGAGCAAGTGAAGCCTGCCATCTAAACATCTGAAGTCGCGTAAATGTTCACACGTCAAGCCAGATGATTCATTTTACGATGATTATCTACCAGAAACATGAAATTTTGTAAATTTTGTGACAGAAATGTGAGCTCAAAATAAGTTGGTCTCAGTTTGTATTTACTTTGTTGCACATTTACCCCACATTTTTATTGACAACATGCAGTCGTCAACGTAACGTTTGTAATTCTACATTTCCAATACCTAGTGATTATACATGAAGGCTCAAATTCCATTCTCCTCTTAATATTCATGACATATTTTATGTTTGGAATTAGTGTAATAATGTATGGATAATTTTTCTATATGCCAAACTTTATGTGCAATTCTTACTCCATAAATTTCACTTTATTATATATTTATAACTCTTTAACGTCAGTATCTTCATAATGGCAATTATACCCGATATAGCATGGAGTTCCTTTGTGCATGACTTTTATAATACTAAGACATAAATTTAATAATAACGCTACGTTGATGATTGCATAATAGTTGCAGCTTACAAAAAAAAATATATTTATATATATATTTCAAGAACAAGGTTGCACCCATACATCATATTAATCTCCATGCGACAAGAATGTTGCGACAAACGTTAGATTCGCTTTAGTTCTATTTCCGTGAAGAATGAAACACAATTACAAAGCCGCCTGGAACAAACGCCGAGAGAAGAAACAAATTAGCATCATGCAGACACAATACACAAGTTCAACTTGTTCTGTGCGATTTACTTTCCAGAAAGAAAAACAAAACACGGAGATGAAACAAGCTAATGTTGTTTCTCAACGTGTAACACGCATTTCTGTGAATTCCTAGCGTGGTACATACATCGATCCTGTTTAATTGCTATCTCATTTACATTTTACTCTTTTGTTTCGTTACTTATCAAAAAACAAATATAATTCAATATTACTAAAGCTGCGTTGATGATTGAGTTAATATGACAAACGCTATGTTGACGATTGCATAATAGTTGTGTCTCACAACGAAATTAATTAATGTTTATTGTTTGGAGATTACTTATAATTAAAGTAAAAGTCACTATTTAATAATTTAAAATGAAGAAAAAGTTCGATTTTTCTGGTTACTAATAACACCATATTATTTATTTATCACTTAATACTAACTTAAACAAAGCCGCAGTTATTTATATACACTGATCACTTTACTGATTGATATTCACTGCTCTAGATTCACCATTACACTACACGCACAAATCTTTTGCTTGCGTTTAAATATAGAAATATCCATTTCTCGAATGTTCTACCACATTTCTGGAATATTGCTAGAGGCTTCCATTGAGAGGAGATGATGTAATGCGGCGCGGCGCCCATGCAAGGTCACCTTTACACTCTCGCACGTTACAATACATGACAATTTTCTCGATTGGACAGTAAATCACACAGTATCAAACTATTTCAGCGATACTTCAATTCATTAGCAAACAAATGGCTTTCCTATAGATTCAAAGCAGCAACATTCCGTAAAAACAAATTTTGATTCAATATTACAAACGTTATGTTGAAGACTGCATAATATGACATCCAAAGAATTATTTTCACTTCTTAAACTATTTTAAAGATGTAATGCTCTAGCCCATCGACAAATTTCATCATACTGTAACGTTATTTATTTTAATTTAGAGAGCAAAAGTTACTAGACACTACTATTTATTTTTATGATTCATTAAAATAATAAATTAGATAACTAACACTATTTTTAATAACTAATTCTAATTTAAACTAAAGATTATTACACTACACTATAACTTGATTTAAATTATTTATGTCAATGTTAATTTATAAATAACCCAATTTATTTCAATCACTAGCAGTCCACATTATAAGGTCACTGAGCGAACCAAAAATCAATAATATATATATATATATATATATATATATATATATATATATATATATATATATATATATATATATATATATATATATATATATATATATATATATATATATATATATATATATATATATATATATATATATATATATATATATATTTTGTGGGCTTAGCAGTCAGGTTTTTTTTGGCCAATAAAATAAAAGATTTCTCTTTTAAAATTTCGTCATTTTTCGAAGGATGAAATTTTAAAAGAGAAATCTTTTATTTTATTGGCCAAAAAAAACCTGACTGCTAAACCCACAAAATATATATATATATATATATAACTAATTGCAGTCGCGATTAATCCTAACTTATATATATATATATATATATATATATATATATATATATATATATATATATATATATATATATATATATATATATATATATATCTCTGGTCTCTCCCTACTACGTTTTTCCCGCAAGCGTCTAGGCGTTTCTAGAAAAACGCTAGAAGGTACCAGCAATTTTCCAGAAAACAAATAATTCCACAATAATTCTAAGCACCAGTAAAGCCGAAATGACTAATTTATAGATTTAAATTTGCTACAATACTGAAATAACAAATGCTACGTTGATGATTGCATAATAATTGTACCAGCAATAAATTCAAAACCAAACTGCATGAATTCAATTTCGATCAGAATTTAAACTATTGTAAGACATTTCACATCAATTATTTACACTTTTCTCTTGCTCATCATGGTTCGAAAAAAATAATTGATATGACAAACGCTAAGTTGATGATTGCAGAAAAGCTGTGCCTCATACTGTTTGGATTCATGAACAAACAAATGGTTTTCCTATCGATTTGAAGTATAATGATGCATTAAAAAAATTTACATTCAGTATTACAAACGTTACGTTGATGACTGCTTAATGGTTGCGCCTTCAAATTATTGTGTGATAAAATGAGGGAAAAATTACAAGGGTTATGTTGACGATTGCATACTAGTTGTGTTAAATACAATGACAACAGTTTGATTTTCTCAACTGGACGGTAAATCACACTGTAACACAGTAAAGATGCTTTAATTCATTGGCAAACAAGTGGCTTAATTATAGATTCATGCCGTTGAAATATTACAAACGCTATGTTGATGACTGCAATAATATTTGAAAGCATACTTCACGAGTTTGATTTTGATCGTAGAATCAAATTAACTGTTGCAAGACAGTTTTTACTGATTAATTACATATTCCTCTTCTTTATCGTGATTTTTTTTTGTTAGACAATGATTTTAACTTATCATAGATATTAATGATACAAGATAAAATTGATGAAGCTGACTGGATGAGTGAATTTGAATGAGTAAAAAGTCTTGGGAATTCAGTCAATATTTCTGTTTTAATTTCTTTCCTACTTTACAGTTTCGGCTGTACCTCAGCCATCTTCAGAAGCGAAGCTTCGCTTCTGAAGATGGCTGAGGTACAGCCGAAACTGTAAAGTAGGAAAGAAATTAAAACAGAAATATTGACTGAATTCCCAAGACTTTTTACTCACTCAAATTAATGATACAAGTTTGATATAGCCGTTGTAATGAAACGTGTGTGTTTTTATCACTCAAGTTTCATTACACTAGCTATATCAAACGTGTATCATTCAATATTTTATCTACGACGGCCTTAATTACTGCTGAACCAGACTTTTTTATTTGATGTTTGACATTCGAAAAACATTTAGTGTGAAACTCATAGCTTGATCAAGTAGCACTTTATTCATTGTTATGGCAACTATTTGCTTGTTTGACACCTGTCAAAGTTATAAATTATGTGTGTGTATCGATAGTTATTTATAATAAAAGAAACTTAGAATTTGATAGAATTTCTATCTCTATAATTTCTCTTACAAAAATTTATAATGGCACGTAAATTAGTGGGCGAATCACCTATTAGCGCACCGTCGTAGATGAAACTATTTAAAAATACGATGCTCTGATCTATGGACAAATTTTATCATACTGGAAAAGAAATATGATCCGATGTAGCTAAGGCTACGTTGATGATTGCATAATAGTTGCACCAACAATTTGACAGCTATATTCCATGAATGCAATTTCGATCCTAGAATCGAGACTATTACAAGATACTTTTCTCTTGCTCATCATGGTGCAACAAGAAATAATTGATCTTTGAGTCAATATAGCAAACGTTATGTTGATGAGTAATACAAACGCTACGTTGATGACTGCCAAATGGTTGCGCCTTTTATTAGTTGGACAGCTCTCAATCTTGAATAAAATTTTTTATTGTAAGATAAATGGAGAAAAAATTACAAACGCTATGTTGACGATTGCATGATGTCAAAGTGAGCATAGAAATTTTGCGTACTGAACAAAATTAGGATGGACAAGACATATTACAACAACTTATGTTATAAGTAAAAACAAAGACAGTAGATGACACTTGGCTGTGGTATTTTCGTGTATGTGGTAAGAGAATGAGAAACATAGTCTCGGGAATGGAACTAATGGGAACGGGGAACGTCTTGATATTTTTATGTCTGTTGAAGAGCCGCGCGACGCTTTAAGCATCTGGTCGACTAAATTCGTCAGGCAATTGGCCTGCATTGGAGGCAGGTCGTTGCCGCTGCACGAACATGTGATGAGACACTGTTTTGAAATAAACCACCCTAAATTGATCAACAATATTCATGTATATGACTCATTTGTTAAATATTTTCCAAAAGGTGTGACCAAATGTGAAAATGCATAATTTACACAGATTCATAAATATTTAAATTACAATCTTATTTAGTGCATGATCCCACAATCACGAATAGCACTATTTCACCTGACGTCAATCGATGATAATTAAAAAATGATAGATAACGTAATGAACACACACACACTCCGAGAGTATCGTCGACATAGCGGCGTAAGTCAAGTGCCTTTTTCTTGAACAAAACTAGTAATTTCACGGCAATAACCGTACCCTGCTTATTTAATTTATTATTGTTGTTGTAATATTCCAAATACGCGGAAAATTGTATGTTTAGTTAACAAATTACTTGCTCATTTTTGTTAAAATTCAATTCATGGAAAAAAACGCCTATTCAAGTATCAGAATTATGCGCGTTTATGTAAATAAGACATTAGAATCTGCGCTAAAAATCACGGAGGACAGATTGCAGATTTATCTGCACTTGCTGCTGAAATATTGCGATTTCGCGACTCGCAAATGCCGATATTGGAAATAGATAAAACTTACGACACAACTACGTGTGGATGAATATCATGTTAATGTGAATTTATGGAAATGTGTGCAGTGCCAATAAAATACTTTATTCCCTTCATATTTTGAACTGTATAAGTTCACCTTGCAAGTAAATGACATCATGGTTTACTTTATTTGTTACTAAATTGACAGTTATAAATCTATTCGCTCAATTAAAAATGCACTTGCGTCTTTAATAAAATTAATAATTATAAATAATTAATTTTGTGACCTCGTTGGTATTAACGGCAAAAATCTTTATATTCTTAGTGGATTAATAAAATTAATGATGCTCACACTAATGTTAATGTTTCAAGGAGCAAATTTATATTAATTATTTTGGCATTAATTAATTTCTTATTCCCCATTTTTATTTTTATAAATATACTACTTTTCTGACCGTTGCAAAGCCGCAAATCTTAACTAATTTCAATAATTGTTTTTTTAATCAATTAACCAATCATTAAAATATAACCCTATTTGTTTTTACCAATGTGTGTCAAGTAGTAAAATTTTTATGGATAATTTAATGTTTAATGGTCATTTCTCATAATTAATATTGTGTCTGTACGTATGGGACACCTGTAGGTCACAAATCTCAACTAATTTCAATAATCCTTTTTTTAATCAATTAATTGATTATTGTTTCAAAACTCTATTGATTTTTGTAATAATTTGTTATGTGGTCGAGTTTTTATAATCAATTAACTTCTGCATGGTTATTCGTCATAATTGTTAACAGTAAGATTGAGGCATCTGTACGTATGGGGCACGCTGCAGGTCACAAATTTCAACCGATTTGGGTAATTATTTTTTTTATCAATCAATCAATCATTGAAGTATAGCCCCAAGTATTTTTAATATTGTAAGTCCAGTATTTGAATTTTTATAAGCACATATTTGATTTTTGAGTGTTTATTTCTAATAATTAATGTCTGTACGTTTGGGACACGCTGTAGGCTACAAATCTTGACCAATTTCAATAACTTTTCTTTTTATTAATTGACCAATCATCCATATAAAAGCCTATTCATTTTTGTTTTCTGAAGTCAAGTGGTTAGGTTTTTATTATCAATTAGCTGTACACGACATGCGTTGCAAAAATCTCGGGTATGTCAAGACGACGTACAAAACATTTTTGATAAATTTGGCTGAAAAAGACTGATAAAGATTCAAAAACTAGACTAATATAATGTCTTTAGTTCACTCAATATCAACTTTAAATAAATAATAGAGCGAATTCTATTATATTGACATACTGCAAAAAGTTCCATTGGAAACAAAAAATTGAAAAATCATCTACATGATAAAAGCGCATTTTTGACAGCTCATGAATGCTTGTTACTTCAGAGACTTCGCAAATTACCATCTCTCACAATTACTGAGCTTGAAATCAAGCAGTTTGGGCAAACTTACGAAACATCAGCTTCCATTTAGTACTAGTTTTAAGTTGACTATTTGATAGGTACATAATTTATGCATGTTCAAACTCAAAAATCCTTTTTAATCTTCATTGTTTAGTTATTGACTGACGGGAAGTCAAGTGCTGTATCTTAAAATGATAATTTGATCTTTATCAAAGCTATATAAAAAAAAAATACACCAAAAGTAAACAAATTTTATCCAATAATAATAATTCATTCTAATAAGCTTCAAATTCGCGTCAAACAAGTCATTGAATGAATTCCGGACAGATTCGATAACTGTACATAATAATAGTGACACCGACGGCTAAAGTTGCAACTAAATTTTCATCTACTTTAATAAATTTCAGTTGCCATATCCCTAATGTCATATATATCTATGGGCATTGTTTCACTTGAAAGAAGTAATTGAATAATTTAATCTTCCACAATCACTGAGCTTGAATTAAAGCAATTTGTGCAAACCTACGAAACAGCAGCTTTTATTTAGTACTAGTTTCAAGTCTGTAAATAAAATAGTTGCTGAGAATTCAGCGTCACGCCAGCCAGCCAGACAGCCAGACAGCCAAAGTGAATATAATAGCGCTTTTTTCCAAAAAATGGAAGAATCATCTAGATGATGGAAGCGCATTTTTGACAGCTCATGAATGCTTGTTACTTCAGAGATTTCGCAAATTACCATCTCTTACAATTACTGAGCTTGAAATCAAGCAGTTTGGGCAAACTTACGAGACAGCAGCTCCCATTTAGTACTAGTTTCAAGTTGACTATTCAATAGGTACATAATTTATACATGTACAAACTCAAAAATACCTTTTAATCTTCATTGTTTAGTTATTGATTGACAGGAGGTCAAGTGCTGTAGCTTAAAATGATAATTTGATCTTTATCAAAGCTATATAAAAAAAAATACACCAAAAGTAAACAAATTTTCATCCAATAATAATAATTCATTCTAATAAGCTTCAAATTTGCGTCAAACAAGTCATTGAATGAATCCCGGACAGATTTGACAACTGTACATAATAATAGTGACACCGACGGCTAAAGTTGTAACTAAATTTGTATCTATTTAAATAAATTTTAGTTGCCATATCCCTAATGTCATATATCTATGGGCATTGTTTCACTTGAAACAAGTAATTGAATAATTTATTCTTCCACAATCACTGAGCTTGAATTAAAGCAATTTGTGCTAACCTACGAAACAGCAGCTTTTATTTAGTACCAGTTTCAAGTCTGTAAATAGTATAGTTGCTGAGAACTCAGCGTCACGCCAGCCAGACAGCCAGACAGCCAAAGTTAATATAATAGCGTTTTTTTCCAAAAAATGCGCTAAAAAAGTACGAAGGTAACTTTCATTCATATAATGAATTTTTGAGCTAGAGATCGTCGTGGGCGTCAAAGTTTCATCACAATCTGATCAATGGTTCCGGAACGCATAGGGAACAAACATGCAAACATTGATTTTTATTTACATAAAATAAGAAAAATAGAAGAAGATGGATATATAGAAGAACAAAAGAATATTTCTTAAATACAGGGTGTACCAGCGAAACGAGCTACCTCGAATAACTTCTATGTTATTGAAGATACAATAAAATACTATAAGACAATCTTATATAAGATCAAGAGGAACACCCAATTATGGAAGAAAATATTTTTTTGAACCAGTGGCTCTCAAGCTACAACACAAAGTTACATTTTTCAAATGAGATGCTATATATTTTCTTTATATATATTCACATTGTTGCAAATCGCTTCAAAGTGTACTCTACACCGGTAACAACAAATAAAAATTCGATGGATCGCGTAAGAGTTGCGTGTGCTACCTCAACACCGAAAGAAATTATTAATAATGTTATTTTTGAATCAGTTTTGAGAGGATTTGAATTATTTTTTAGGAAGAAATGGAAATCAACTAGAATACTATTTATGAAGTTATTAATCGCATTTTTCTCAATATTTTTATTATGTAAAGATACAAAACGAATAAATGGTTGAATTTGGAATAGAATATTTTATCCAAAGGGAATAAAAAATATATAGCATCTCATTTAAAGAAATATAACTTAAAGCTGTAACTTGAGAGCCACTGGTGTAAAAAAATATTTTCTACCATAATTAGGTGTCCCTCTTGGTCCTGCAAAAGATTGTTCTATAATATTTTGTTGTATCTTCAATAATATAGAAGTTATTTCAGGTAGCTCGTTTCGCTAGTACACCCTTATATATATATATATATATATATATATATATATATATATATATATATATATATATATATATATATATATATATATATATATATATATATATATATATATATATATATATATATATATATATATATATATATATATATATATATATATATATATATATATATATATATATATTTAGCGAGCGTCCCCGAACCCTCGATCAGAGTTTCAACACAATCTGATCAATGGTTTCGGAACGCTTGGGGAACAAACTTGCAAACATTGATATTTATTTATATACAAGACAGTTTTTTGGGCTAGGAATCATCGCGGGCGTCCCCAAAACAACCACAATCTGATCAATAGTTTCGGAACGCATAGGGAACAAACATTCAAACAATGATTTTTATTTATGTATCTAGAAGATTGAATCCTGTATAGTCATTCGTTATTATAAATTAATGTGAACAGTGAGTTCATGGCATCTGTACGTATGGGACACCCTACAGGTCACAAATTTTGTCCGATTTGAGTAATTCTCCTTTCTGTCGATCAATCAATTATTAAAAAATAGCCTTATTCATTTTCAATCTATTGTATGAAGTAATCAAATTTTTATAGGCAATTGATTTTCGTACGGTCATTCCTAAAAATTAATAATACGTATGTACGTATGGGACACGCTGTAGGTCATAAACGTCAACTGATTTCAGTAAGTCTTCTTTTTATCAATTGATCAATCAATAAAATACAATTCTATTCATTTTCATTATGGTGTGTTAAGTAGTTAATTCCTAATAGATAATTGATTTTTAAATGGTTATTCTTCATAATTAATATTTTGTGTGTACGTATGGGACACACTGCAGGTCACAAAATTTGACCGATTTTAACAACTATTTTTTTTATTGATTGACCAATTACTCGTTTAACACCTTATTGATTTTTATCATAATTAGTTATGTTATTCAATTTTTATTATCAATTGAATTCTGTATGGTCTTTTGTAAGTTTATATCATCTGTACGTATGGGACACCCTACAGGTCACAAATCTCAGCCGATCCTAGTGATTCTTCCTTTTATCAATCAATCAATCAATCAAGTTTAATCCTAATAATTTTTAATGTAGTGTTTCAAGTGATCAAATTCTTATAGGCAATTGATTTTCGTACGGTCATTCCTGAAAATTAATAATACGTCTGTACGTATGGGACACGCTGTAGGTCACAAATTTTGACCGATTTCAGCAATTTTTCTGTTGATTGATTGTCCAATTATTTGTCTAGAAGTCTATTGATTTTTTTTATAATCAGTCGAGTCATTCAATTTTTATTATCAATTGAATTCTGTATGGTCTTTTGTGAGTTTATGGCATCTGTACGTATGAGACACCCTATAGGCTACAAATTTTAGCCGATTCAAGTAATTCGTCCTTTTATCAATCAATCAATCATTGCAGTATAGCCCTATTCATTTTTAACTTGGTGTTGCGTAATTAAATTTTTATAAGTAATTTATTTTTACATGGTTATTGTGTCTGTACGTATGAGACACGCTGTAAGTCGCAAATCTCAACCGATTTCAGTGATTCTTTTTTTCATCAATTGTTCAATCATCAAAATACATTTTGGTGGGTCAAGTAATCAATTTTTAATAGATAATTGATTTTTGAATGGTTGTTCTTTATAATTATTATTGTGTCTGTACGTATGGGACGCGCTGTAGATCACAAATTTCAACCAATATAAGTAATTCTTATTTTTGTTGATCAATCAATTAATCAAATGAGACCCTATTGATTTTTGTTATCATGCGTCAAGTGGTTGAATTTTTATAGTCAGTTAATTGCTGCATGGTCATTCATTATAATTAATTAATGTAAACAGTAGGCCTGTACGTATGGGACACGCTGTAGGCTACAAATTTCAATCGATTTTCATGAATAATTTTTTTGTCAATTGATGAACTATTGACTCATGATTCTATTAAATTTAATTACAATTAGTCAATCAACTGAATTTTTATAGGTAACTAAATTTTGCATAATAATTCGTTATATTTAACTGATGTTAACAGTGTAATTTGATGAAAATCGGCAATTATTCATCACGTCCATCAACAGTTATGTAGTAATATTGCAAAAGGATGTATTTGAAGCAAAAAAAGTTAAATTGCTCAATGATAAGCGTTGTATTATCAAAAAGTGCGCCCGTTTTGAGTTTTAAGGATAAAAGTAATTATAATTCAGATAATTTACAAGCAATCAACTTCTATTATGATTTTTTGGGTGAAGGAGATCCCTTTGTAAGAAATAATGCAGTTTTTAATCATTTTTCAATATTGATTATGACTAAAATTCGCTTTTAAAAATTGTTATTTGTGTCTCGCAATTGGTATGTACGTATGGGACACTCTATAGGTCGGAAATCTTGAACAATTTTATAAATTGATATTTTTTTTAATCAAGCAATCATTTAGATAAGACCCTATTGATTTTTATCATAATTGGTCAAGCCGTTGATTCTTTATAATTAATTAATTGAAAAAACAATACTCCCGTTATTTTATTTTGAAGCAAACTTCAAAAAAAATCTTCGGTTTCTTGTTCTCAATTATAACAATTTGATTAATTATTACATTATCATAATCATTCTACAGTTAATTCATCGCAATCAATTAATCACAAAGCAATATTAATAATGAACATTAATTACAAACCTTCTTCCATATATTATGAATCGTGATTTCAATATTATTCTTCGTTACAGTCCTACAAAAAAATAAAATAGCTTGCAGTTTGCAATAAATTTAATCTATTAATGATTGGATCATAATTTTGTTATCTTCGAGCATCTCGTTTCATTGAACATGAAAACAAAAAGTCCTCGGTTGAAAACTGATATTAATGACAGCTGTCAATGTAGAATTGAGTTGTTCCGACTTTATTATTGCTGATTATTATTATGTAGATTAGATTGCATATTTAATTTCGATTAGAAATTAAATGAGGGAATAGATTCACCTTAATATCTGCAAGGTATTACAATAATATGTGCTGTATTAGCAATTATATTCCATCGGCGAATTCTCACGTCCCACATAAGTAATTGCTGATTCGTTTGGCTTCGAAGAATTATTTAAAAATTTTGTGTCTGTTTAAATGATGCTTCGTTCGTGTACATAAATAAATTACACGTTTTGACGACTTGTGAAACTGTTAAAGACCATACGTGCAAATATTCAAAATTTATGCAATCGCTTCATCTAGACAAATCATCTGTAATAGTATATTTCTTAATATTATTAGTGCTTGCATGCAACACCTATAATTGTTTTTTAAATATTAAATTAATATTTGTTGCGTGATGCTCCTTTTATAGAAAATCTGTCAAGTAAAGTGCGCCTTCGGCGCAACCGATTGCTATGAAAACAGTAGGTCATCATTTTCATGCAACAACATTCCCAAATACTGATTTTCAAGATTCTACGGCCAACAGTTCCGAATTTAAGCGCAAAATTAAAAAAAAGTTTCAACTGAAGTGCACTTCCGGTTCAGTCAATCTCAATGAAAATAGGATATGAGCATTTAAATAGTACAATCGTCTTAAGTACTGAATTCTAATATTCTACGTTCAACCGTTTTGGATTTATGTAGAAAATTCAAAAAATGTTTCGAGTAAAGTGCACTTCCGGTACAAACAATTGCAACTATAATGCGAGGTGCACAACTAGACCCTAATTCAATCGTAAATACAAAATTTCAACATTATACGTTCAACGGGCTTTGAGTTTTGCAAATTGAAAACGCACATATATGCGTACCGAAATCAAGCCGCTCATAAATACATATTTGTCTTGTTCTCTTTTTATTTCGAATAAATAAAAAATATTGCGGCAGGAGAAGTACCAAAAGGAAACCACAAAGGCACTGAAACATAAAAGAATCACCCACAATCGACAATCAAAGTTCTATTAACTGTAACAGGGTAATTACAGGTAATGATTGATAAATTAGGCGTTTCGTGCACTTTGAGTGGCAGAACAATAATTTCGTGCCGCGTCGACAGATGGACACACACCGCAGGCACATGAACATTTGGCAGCCTGTCCATTTCATTTCCTCTATTATTAATAAATAATTCAAATAATTCCAGTCAATCTCATCTTTTTTTTAGTTTATTTTGTATAATAATACGCGAAAATAACTTTAAAATTATTGACAAATGAAAAAATCAAATTTTTTATAAACGTCAAAATTTGTCCTGGACTATTCAAGCTGTACTGGCTACTTTATGCTAGCGTTGAGCTAGGGCAAGTGCACAAATTTATTTGCATAATCCCGCAAGTTTTAGTCTGCCATCTCGGAGCACATGTGTGAACTATTACCATCCATTACAGTATTCTGTTGCTAGCTTTGTCTATTTGCTTCGAGATGGCGCCTTTATTACCAACCGAGCAATTAAAAATATTAAAAATGTGAACTATTGTATATTTTTGATGAAAATTGAAACAAAATTAATAATTAAGGCATGAATATCTTTTAGAAATAATATATGAATATATTTTAGCATATTTGACAGTAATTATTGTTAGTAGACACAAATTTAGTTCCGACTTTGTCCACCCGTGGCACTAATTGTTGGCACAATTATCTACTATTAGTTGCCATTCTGTGTACAGAATACTCAATGGCTTGTTTGTCGCTATTTTGATCCTTATGCGTAGAATTTCAAACAAGAATGTGGTATAGCTGTCAAATTAATTTTATATCAAACATTGCGATGAAAATACTTGTATGATGAGCAAATTTTATTTGTTAGAAGGGTTTTTACTTAAAGAAATGAGTACGAACGGCATTACTTTATTATTTATATTAGTTTTTGATTTACATAACCTTACTAACAACAGAATTTTTGTTTCAGAATAGCAATCGGAGTGCTGAGACAGCGGCAGCGACAGTTCCATATTCCTGTATTACTTGTTGGTCCAAGAACAAATAGAAGGTAAAAAGCAAGTGTATATTTTAAGTAAAGTAGTATACTAGTGTTCTATTAACTTATGATAAACTTTAAATTGAATAGTTACCTCGTGAGCGTCATTTCGGAAACGTTTTGCAAATGACCTAAAGCTATAACAGAGATTTGCTAATCATTTGGTTTTGATTGTAATATTAATTTTTTGTTACAGATGCAGCAGCAAAGAACCGTTCCTCTGGTCTAGGTTTTGCTGGAGTTTTCCTAGGCCCTAAGGGAAAATACCCAGAGGAAGATTCGTCTCTTTCCCCTACGTAATTGTCTGAATTCCCAAAAATTTTATTGCCCTGTGTTTGAAATTATTAAATGAATTTGTATTAGTTGTATTTTAACTTGGATGAAAGTCAAAATTGTTAATTAGTAATAAGAAATGAAATAGTATTAAGTCCTATTCAATATAAATAATAACAATGGAAACTTATTTGTATTATTCTATTAATTAAATAAAATGTTTGAAATTTTACTTGTTTTTATGTATATAGTTCCGGGCTTGTCTGCCAGAGGGCAGCATCTGTCAAGAAACCAATTTTCCTATAAACCTCTTGAAACATAAAAAAATAATAAATATTTAAAATAATTTGTTCCACGTATGTAGTTCTTGAAGTCGCCACCAGAGGGCAGCATCTGTCAATAAGACCAATTAGTGAACATCGCTTGAGATGACGAATTTTGTGTGTTTAAAAAATCCAAAAATATTACCAGGAGAGCAGAGACCTTAAGAGTAATTTCAAAAATTAATTAGCAATTTTCTTGAAAACCAAAGGGTTTAGGGACAAATGTTTCAAATAAAAGTTGTATAACTTTCAACGCCCTACAAGATTTATTTGAAAGAATTTTCTCTAGGGCTGATAGTTTCCGAGAAACGATATGCTACTACCCTTAATTCAAGGGCTGGAAGAAAATTTCCTATATCTTTTTGATAGCCCTTTCAAAGTTGCGTACGATAGTGTGATTAAATTTTCTCTAAGGGCTATGGTTCAGAAGTAAATCAAGAAAAACAGTCCCCAAAAACCTTTGAATTTGCTCCCAAGGTCTCTGCTCCCCGGATACAAAATTTAGATTTTTCGACGACAAAATTTCTTAAATCGAACGATTTTGTATCCAGGTAACATGAATTGAAGGAGCAATTTTAGCCAATTAATTTTTGGCGGGAAAAAAATTAATTGGCAGAATTTGCTCCTTCAATTCATGTTCCCCGGATACAAAATTCGGACTTTTTGACGACAAAATTTCATAAATCGAACGATTTTGTATCCGGGGAACATGAATTGAAGGAGTAATTTCAAGCAATTAATTTTTGGCGGGAAAAAAATTAATTGGTAGAATTTGCTCCTACGATTCATGTTCCCCGGATACCAATTTGACAGTTTTCGAATAAAATTCTCTTAACTGCACACTTTTTTTAATTGATAAAGCGCCCCCTAGCGGTGCAGTTTTGAACTAATTCCAATATAATCAAACTGAAATAGAATTGAAATGAAACAACATATTTTGTACTAAGAGATTTATTCTTATTTTTTAAGGAATACAATACATAATAATATAAATAACAATAAGTTTATTATTTTATTGAAATTTTAATAAATAATATATCTTATGGCAAAATTTGATCTAGATATATTATTTAGATTAAAAAATATAATAATATTTAACATTTTAGTGACTTTTTGACATTTAAATCCTTATTCTACCTTAGCTAACAATTATTAAATATTCTTATTGATAAATCATTGACACAAACATCCCTTAATAATAAATTAAGATATAAGTTACATAAGATATGATTTTAGGGCACGCGGCAAATTTTTTATTAAACGAATGCCCTTAAATATATATGAAACGTACTGTACATCTTATACTATTCTTTTATTTGGGTTCTTCCATGCCAGAAAAAAATAAATATTTTAATTTCTATTTTGAAGACATGAATAGGGAGTATTCTATTTTTTAAATTTGTACTTGTACTATATTTTTTTACAAAAATATTATATTTTTATAGATAAATATTAACTAAAGTAATAATAATTAAGTTTGAGTTAATTAAAGAGGTACTTTAAGAAACTCAAATTAATTCTATAAAGTACACGTTATAGAACCCAAATAAAAAAGATTATTTTGACAAGATATATCAATTAACTTTTTTTAATTACGCGGTTTGAAATAAATTAATCATTTCTACGTGAACCAGAAGTTCTAGAAACTTTAAATTTTGGGTACGTACTCTAATGATTATTATATATCTTTATTGATAAAATATCGCTCCAAGTACTTCTTAATAATATACTACGATATAAGTTTCATAAAATATGGTTTTAGGACACGCGGAGAATTTTTAAATGACCAAGTGCCCTAAAATGTCTATGAAACATTTTTTTTTTTTATTTGGGTTCTTTCAGGCCGAAAAATATTGAATATTTAAATTTCTATTTAGAAAAAATTAATTAGGAATATTCTATTTTTTTGATTTGCACTTTAACTATATTTTTTTACAAGTATATTATATTTTGACACATAGAAATGACGGCTGTTGAGCAACGCTGTCACTAAACTGATAAAAATTAAGTTTGGGTTTTTTGAAAAGATACTTTAAGAAACTCAAATGAATTTTATAAAGTACACATTATAGAACCCAAATAAGAAAGATTATCTCAACTAGATACAACAATTAATTTTTTATTTTATTATACAACTTAAAACTAATTAATAATTCCTACGTGAACCAGAAGTTCTAAAAACTTCAAATTTTGGGTACATACTCTAAAAGTATGTAATTATATGCAGAATTAATTTCAGTCACCTATCGTAATTGGTGCACGAGTTATAAACAAGAATTGAATATACCAAGACAGTTGGAAATGATATTTACTATAAATTATAGCTAACTGATTTTAGATTGCTGTGTTATAATATGTTGATTTTAAAACTAATAATTGCTATTTTAAATAGCGAAATTGCTTTGAAAAATGCTGAAATATATTATACTACTGATTCTAATAGTTGACCCATAAGCAGCCGATTGTGCTTGTTTCAGCAAAGAAAAAAATGATTCTAATTCGTGGTCTGTCCAGCCGAGACCCGGATGTTTCCGCCTAATTACGCGAGTACGGTTGCCGACTAAGCGTCATCTCGTGAAGTCGGACTCTTCACGGCATCACTGAAGAACAATTTACACACATAACGTGTGAAATTGTTTGTTCATTGATCCCATCAAGACCCGGACCGTCGCCGACAAAACGAGCGTTCCATACGTTTCCCGTAACGACACCGGCATATAGTCTGAAAGTTCCGTCTGTCCCGTCGTTTAGGGAGGGGGTGTTTCCAAAGCTATATGGTCGTGTACCGATTAAAATCCAACGTTGGCCCAAGTGACGTCACAAGGACATTTATTTAAAAAAATAAAAAAACCAAGATAATTGTTTAATAACCAAAAAGAAAAGCAAACGGTATATTCAAAACGGAAAAATACGCCCGAGAGCAGAGTGCCCAAAAACTATGATGCGCGAGTTTTAAATCCCAATTTAGTTACAAAATAATTTTGATCTCTACTTTAACCCGAATTTGTACAAGCCCCAAATATATTTACAGCACTTTCAAAATTAATTGAAAAAAAAAAAAAACGAAGTAAACGCGAGATAGAAGCACAAGATATAACACAGCAATTTATATAATAGCCTAAATACATTTATAATATACTAACAACTATATTTTGAATACATATTCATAATATTGAATTGAATTCTAAGAGATGCTTTCAAAAAAAACAAAAACACTGAAAGGAATAGAATATTTGAATGATCTGTTCGTTATTAACGCAATGTATTTAAAATACACTTATAAGGCATCTCATGTTACGAAGTATTTGCAGGAAAAACCGCCATTCCATTTGCGAATTTCTTGAAGCCACTGCAACCAAGTCCATCACACCGAAATGTCTTCCAATTTGTCCAAATATGCTGCTACTGCTTTTCCCTCAAGATTCTGATGGAGCTACTGCTGTTCATCCAAGACTGATGAAGCTGCTGCTGTTCACCCTACTGAAGTCCATCGTAGAGTTGCTGAAGAAGCTGCTATTCCAATTGCGAATTTCTTGAAGCTACTGCAACCAAGTGTAGGTCTACTAATTGATCCAAATATTCTGCTACTGCTGTCCGCTCAAGGCTTTGATGAATTTTGAAGTTCCTCGCGAGCTGCACAAAAGATATATCATTAATTTAATTTCATCACTTCAAAGTTGTAAATGTTTTTAAATATGTACGAATATTCAATAAATAATTAAATCCATATATGAATTGTATTTATTATGTATATTATTGACCAGCCAGCTGTATTAAAAAAATTGAGACATTAATCTATTTGCAAATAATATATTTATTTAAGTTAAATTGTTCTTAATTTCTTGGAAACAAGTATACAGTTATGTAATAATATGCCACAAAACATCTAGACATTGCATTAAAAAATTGTAATATTCTTCTGCAACATATTTTTAAATTTCTATCCACAGCAGAAGAAGCAGTATAACTTTTTTGAAAGAACTATTAATATTATTCAAACGCATTCCTTCAATTTATTCAACTTAATGAATACATAATTGGCAAAAAATTATCTAACACTTAATATTTAATTCAAAATGATAGGAAAAAATTATAAAGATCGAAATTGAAAATTCAAGAAAACTATTTTTAAGCTTTGATAACGTACAAAAATCAATAGATGAATATCAAATAAGCTCATAATTCGTTGCTTAATAATATTAAATTATTTAAAATGTACTTTTGAGCAGCTCTAAGAGCAGTATTTGCTGTTTTACAACTGTATTTTATGAACGCAATCAAATTAATAGTTAAACTTTGGTTCAGCCCAATCTACAATTCAATTGGTTCATCATACTTGCATATTTTTTTATTTAAATTATTATTTAATTTTACTTACAGTTTATTTCCGGAAGAACGAAGCCTGTCTTGCAAAACTTGATGATAAATCAATCCCATTTTGACAGGATTATCCAAATTGATGTATTGGTCCAACAAGCAGTCATTCGAACAGGAAGGCCCCCAAAATGTTCCTCAAAACTTGATTTGCAATGATTACCTACACATAAATATCTATTTTAAACTATTTTTCCAACACTTTTTCGTTGAAATATTTGAGTTTTTTCTTGCATTTACACTTAAGCATTTATAATGCCGCACAGAAATAGGATAAGTAGATAAATAGATATATTTGTGTACTTAAAGCCTTCCATTTGTGCAATGCGTAGTTGGCTTTGTTTGCGAGCCATTATGTAACTCATAATCACATATTCACACTTGTAAACCAAGAAAATTTATTTCACATACATACTTTCAACTCCAAATATTAATAATTTCCACTCGTTTCTTTTCAATTTATCGTATTTTCGCACAAACTAATGAGTTAACGTAGCACGCTTCAAAAAACACGTCGCCATTTACTACCATGTTGCTTTACGTTTACATAACAAAGTAATGAAGTTGGGTACTAATGAATTGAAATATTTTGGTTATTTAATTAAAAAAATAATGTTTGCAACGGAAATTTTAAACTTTGGAACATTCAAAAACATATAACAAATGTTTATACCATATTTAAATACTCTGTTTTATTTATTTTAAATCGAGACATAAGGTTCAAAATAGCATCACACAAGTCATTGAATATAACCTGAACAGATAGGCAACTGACAAAGTTGAAACTAGTAGCTCGACGGACAAAATTATAACTACTTTAAAAGAAACTGTCAAATATATCTACGGGCACACTAAATAATACAATTTTATACTTTTTTATGAATATGACAGTTATTTTGAAATAATAAAAAAATTAATTTATCAATATTTAATAAATTTGGGGGATTTGTAAGCCTTGTTCTATCTCCTGGCAATAAAATTGGGGACTAATACTGCTACAATAATATTAATTTACTTCTACACTAGGGCCCCCTAGTCTTCTGCTCTCCATTAATTATTGACATGCAGACTTATCAGCTCAATACTTGACTACATTTCTGAACTAGAGCCCCCAAAATTATGAAACTTTGTATATTTAGAGGAAGGATTGATGTGCAGCCATAAAATCTATAATTCATTGTTTCATTGACATGCAAACTAATTATCTGAATAGTTATTTTAATTTCTAAGCTAGGGTCCCTAGAATTATGAAACTCTGTATACATTTAGATGAAGAATCGATGTATATACTGTAATAAAATCAAGAGTCTATTATAGTACGTTCATGAATTATTGACATACAAGTTATGCATTTAAATAGTTATTGAAATTTCTGAACCAGGGCCCCCAGATTTATGGAACTGTGTGAACATTTAGAGAGAGGATTGATGTATGTGCAGGCATAAAATCATAATTTAATTGTTTTCCGTTCATCAGTTATTGATATGCAAACTAATTATCTGAATAATTATTCTAATTTCTGAACTAGGGCCCCCAGATTTATGAAACTCTGTGTACACTTAGAGGATGAATCGAAGTATTTACAGTCATAAAATCAACAATTTACTGTAGTCCGTTCATGAGTGATTGACATACAAGTTGAACATTTCAATAGCTATTGGAATTTCCAAGGTAGGGCCCCAAAAATTTTGAAACTTCGGGTACATTCAGAGGGAGGATTGATATATGCGCAGGCATAAAATCAAGAATCTACTAATCTCTGTTCATGAGTTATTGACATGCAAACTAAACATTTTAATAGTTATTTGAATTTATTTGTGTTCTCTCGAGACAAAATGATACTTTATTTCTAAACTAGGGCCTCCAAAATTATGAAGCTCTGTGTACATTCAGGAGAAGGATTGATGTATCTTCAAATGTAAAAATTAGGAATTTACTGTCTCTTGTTCATGAGTTATTGCATTGAACATCTCAATAAAAATTTATGTGTTCTGTAAAAACATTCATTCTTGAATTAGGGCCCCATAAATTGTGTGTTCCTTGATCGATGTTTCAATAAATGTACGAGAGCCATGCTCGAAACCTATTTGAAGTTATTGTAAAGAATTTCTTTTCCATTTCATTCCAAAAAAGAAGTCTAGTTCTAGTTCTACCAATTCTACAAAAAGACAAAGTTATTATTGAATAGCAGAACGACTTGAAGGTTTCAGGTTTTCTCCACCGAAAAAATGCCTTAAAATATATTTTGATTACTGTGTAAATATTAATTACAATACTGAACAATGCTCATATCACAAAATTGCTTTAAAAATGCTAATTTTGACTTTAAACCTTACAATCAGCCGATTGTGCTCGTTTTAACAACAAAAAATACAAATAATATTTACCCTAAGCCGAGGCTCGGTTGCTAAGCATCAAATCAATTAATCGAAGTCCTGATGAGGCAATTGAAGAATCAATATCCACTTTGTTCAGTCAAAACAGCTCCGCTTGTTCCGTCGTTTGTCCTAAAAAGAATAAAATTAATATTAGTTCAAAATAGGCCAAGAACTGCAAAAAAATCAAAACAATTGTTCAATATTTAATAGCAGAAGCTATGTTGAATAACCGAGAATTCAGAAATACACAACTGAATTTCAAGTACTTTCTAACCTAAAAACTATTATTTGAAACTACGTAATTACGTAATGAAATTGAGACGTACTTACTTGTATTTAGAATCCTAGAATTGGATTGCTGCAAAAGCTGCTATTCCAATTGTTATATCCAATTTGGTGTCGTTGCTTGCACTTCTTGTAAGAATTTAGACGATTCTGTTGCCTTCTACATGAATTGTATGAGTCTTTCAGCAGCTGCACATGCAAACAATATTTGCGTTACTTTAAGGTTGTGTAACTATTTAGCGTATTAAATTAATTAATTGTGGGGGTTATTGATCATACATTCGTTTGGAAACGAACTATTGTGATCCAAATTAAGATGAAATAACTGCGTAGTTTTCCATGGAGTTCCTAATTGGCTTTGATGTGCTTCAAAGTGGCTGTAAATACATTTATCGAATCACCATTTGAACACACTACTTGTTAAACTAAATATATTTCACATTTTCGTATTAACAAAACGACACAGACACTTTTTCACGTCTTAAAACAACACGTAATAACGAAATGACGCAATGATGCAAGCTTGCCTTCTACCTTGCTCATAGATACATATAATTCATGGACCATACAACCACAAAAATTGATGTAGTTCTAGACATGCGCCATCAGATGGCGCATAATTAGTTTCAAAATGGCTATGACATTTGCTTGTCTGTGTGGAATATTATCAATGATTTGCTAGCTTCATGATGTACTTTTGTAATTTGTGTCAGGTGTAACTTTTGTGTGCTAGTTCCGTAGGTAATTGGGAGATGGCAGTAGGAGTCTCATTTTGAGAGTTCCCAATTTGTTTTATTTTTTGTGGCTGAACGACGGCTCAAATCAAAAAGTTTTTCATTATAAACCTATCCTAAATTACAATTGTGCATTCAATGGATTTAAAATTATTTGTAAGAAAGTCGAAATTAAGGGTTTATTGTTAATTTTAATTATTATTTTGATAATAAAAGCCTTACTTGAGTTTTGCAAGCAGCAGACAAGACTTCCACGGATAATCTTGAGTGTTGTTTATGACTGGTCGAAGTCTAGATCCATTTGGACGACCTAAAACAGCCTCAAAACAAGATTTTGAGTTATTAATTTAACAAAAAATTATTTTAGGATGTCACGAGTATATTAAAAAATGTTTAAGTATATTAATACTTTAAAATATCTGATAATTGTTACAATATTTTACATACTCGTAAATCCTACAATATTTACATCATAAATAGTTTAATAAATTTTCAACAAAGACATTTAAAATATAATAAATATATACACAAAAATATAAATTCACTACGGAGTTTGTTTGATGCTACTAGCATCAGTTTCAGGATCTTCTCTTTCCTCCTCTTCATCGATGATACTAATATCTCGAATAGACGGTCGATGACTTCTACGCCAGCCTTCAACAACCTGCGGGACGCGTGTTTTGGTCAGAAGTCGCGGACCAGAGAGCGTGATGGAAATAGCGCCTGTTGGTGCCGTTAAAATTATTGATAACACGCAGATCATGAGGACTGTTTCAGCGTATCCTCGGTCGGACTCGTCTGTTACTTTGTGAAGTGCCACTGGGCCTAGAGCAGCCTAAAATATTACATATTTATTGGAGGTTTATGAATTAAATTATAAAACTAACTTGCACTGTAGCTTTGGACATCCACGATATCGCAACGAAAATTTTTTCTTTCATATTTAATTTGCAGCCTATTCCAAGGACAAAAGTAACTAAAATTCTTATACAAGCTGCTCCCAGTAGAACTCCAATTCCAATATAAACTGCATTGCCTTCTAATTCGTCCAATTTTATTTGAGCGCCGGTGATTCCAAACAATATTGGCTCAAATATCATCCAAAATATTTCGAAAGCTGTTGCGGCGGGGTTATCTTCAATATCCCAACCTTGATTCGTCCAACAAACCAAAGATACAAACGCAGCAGCCACACAACTACAAATATTTTTATTTTAATAATTAATACAATAATAAATAAAGTACTTACCCTAAAGGGCCAGCTCCGCCAAATCCAATCAATTCGCTTCCAAAAACAGCAATCATTCCTCCTCCAAGAAGCATTAGCACCCGAAGAGGTACCATAAAAGGGTCATGCTTTTCCGGAACATATTTTGATAAAATGCCCCACAGAACCCCAAAACCAAGTCCTCCAATGACAGAAAGTGGTCCTTGAATGATTTGATACGTGAGAGAATCTTGAGAAAACATTATACTCTCGATAATGCCGTAAATAGCGACAGAAACGGCATCGTCAATACCCGCAACTGCTATAATAAGTGTTGGAATCCCTTTGGCCACGCCGTAACCTTCAACATTTTAATTTGTAAAACAGTTAAATTAATTAATTAACTTACCTTTCCCTCGTAAACGAAAAAGGCAAGGCACAACTACAGCCGGAGACACGGCTGCAATGATGGCTCCCAACATGAAACCCCATTTCCAAGGCAAATCAAAGAAATAATGACTTGAAACGGTAATAATTCCGGCTTCGACTATCCACGGGCCTAAACCAAGTTTTATCACAGTGAATTTTAATCTTTTTAAAGCATTCGGATCCAAATCC
The DNA here is from genome assembly GCA_963989225.1 of Dromius quadrimaculatus. Taxonomy (NCBI): domain Eukaryota; kingdom Metazoa; phylum Arthropoda; class Insecta; order Coleoptera; family Carabidae; genus Dromius; species Dromius quadrimaculatus. Next base: position 69,452,757 of record OZ022324.1, on the reverse strand, counting down.
AAACCAGCCCGAATCAAAATAATAACCAAAGCAACTTTCCTAAGAAAAAAAAAAAATTAAGGATCAATATATATAATAAAATAATATTACCTCAATTGAGCAGTAACTTCAGAGAAAGATCCCTCCAGGTTGACGAGCCCAATATTCTGGAAAATAACCCCAACAATAAGCATCCCCACCAAAGCTGGTAGCGTTGTAAGGGTAATTAACCACCCTCCAAAGTGTGCGGCAATTGCTAGCGTAGCCAGACCAAATAATTGTCCCCCTGGAGCAGCCATGTCGCCTACTACAGCGTACACGACTCCCCAGGATAATAATCCTATGAGTGTGAGGGCTACAATGCGAGAAAATTGGCGGTACGTTGGGCAAAATGGGTACGGGCATACTTTGGGCCAATGTGGCGGATGCCATGAAGGGTGCTGCTCTTTCGATCGACATTTCATACAGAATGTAAACCACCATGATCTGAAAATGGAAATTTTATCATTGTTTTACTGTAATAATTATTTGATCGATGAAAAAAAAATCGGTCAAAATTTACAACCTGTAGCGAGTCTCATACAAACAAACTTAGGTCAATGACCGCGCAGCTCGAGCGCTGTAAAATATTTAGTGCACAAAATTTGTATTACCTAAATTTTTTGGTAGGCAGTATATATCAATAAATAACATTCCTTAATTGAATATGTTAATTTAAATTAAAAAGATTTGAGGGAGTTTTTTCAGTCACTTGACGTTGGCAATAGTGTCACATTGACAGCTGTCAAACTATAACCAAAAAATAAATGTCTTTATTTTCTTATATTTAGCACTTCAAAACGTTTTGTTGCATGAATTTCTTTTACATTTATTTAATTATTTACTGTAACTGAACTATATGAGTAAAAATCAAGCTTTTCGTCGCAAAAGTCAACTTGAAAAAGCCTGACTTACACTATAGTAAGCATAGAAGGCTTAGGTGGGGGAAAGTAACCTTGAAAGAGCCTGATTTACACTATACTAAATAAGAGAAAGGCTTTAATTGGGCAATTTGTGGGACTAAATAACCTTAAAAAAGCCTGACTTACACTATACTAAACATAAAAGGCTTGAGTGAGGCAAAGTGACCTTGAAAAGCATGACTTACACTATACTAAATAAGAAAAAGGCTCTAGTGGGAAAATTTGTTGATGGAAGTGAGCTTGAAGGAGCCTGACTTACACTATATTAAATGTAAATGGCTTTGGTGGGGAAAAGTAACCTTGAAAAAGCCTGATTTACACTATACTAAATAAAAAAAGGCTTTTATGGGGCAATTTGTGAGGAAAAATGCCATTGAAAAAGCCTGACTTACACTATATTGAACATAAAAGGCTTAGGTGGGGGAAAATGACTTTTAAAAAGCCTGACTTACACTATACTAAATAAGAAACAGGCTCTAGTGTGGAAGTGAACTTGAAAGAGCCTGACTTACATTATATTGAATACAAAAGGCTTTAAAGGGAAAAAGTAATCTTGAAAAAGCCTGATTTACAGTATATTAAAGAAGAAAAACGTTTCGGTAGGGAAATTTGTGGAGGAAAGTAAGCTTGATAGAGCCTGACTTACACTATACTAAACACAAAAGGCTCAGATGGAGGAAAGTAACCTTAAAAAAGCCTGATTTACACTATACTAAATAAGAAAAAGGCGTTTATGGGACAATTTGTGGGATTAAATGATATTGAAAAAGCCTGACTTACACTATACTAAACATAAAAGGCTTATGTAGGGGTAAGTAACCTTTGAAGAGCCTGGCTTACACTATACTAAATAAGAAACAAGCTCTAGTGGGGAAATTTGTGGGTGGAAGTAAACTTGAAAGAGCCTGACTTACACTATACTACATACAAAAGGTTTTGACGGGAAAAAGTAAGTCTAAATAAGCCTGATTTACAGTATATTGAATAAGAAAAAATTTTTGGGGGGAAATTTATGGAGAAAAGTGAACTTGAAAGAGCCTGACTTACACTATACTAAACACAGAAGGCTTAGATGCTGGAAAGTAACCTTGAAAAAGCCTGATTCACACTATACTAAATAAGAAAAAGGCTCTAATGGGGCAATTTGTGGGATTAAATAACCTTGAAAAAGCCTGACCTATACCGTACTATACATGAATGGTTTAGGTGGAGAGAAAGTGATTTTTAAAAACCCTGACTTACACTATTCTAAATAAGAAAAATGTTCTAGTAGGAGAATTTGTGGGTGGAAGTGTATTTGAAAGAGCCTGACTTACACTATACTAAGCACAAAAAGCGTAGATGGGGAAAGTGACCTTGGAAAAGCCTGATTTACACTATACTAAATAAGGAAAAGGCTCTGTTGGAGAAATTTGTGGGTGAGAGTGAACTTGAACGACCCTGACTCACATTATATTGAATACAAAAGGCTTTGATGGGAGAAAGTAACCTTGAAAAAGCCTGATTTACAGTATACTACATAAGAAAAAGGCTCTAGGTGGGGAAATTTGTAAGGGAAAATGACCTTGAAAAAGCTTGACCCACACTATATTAAAAAAAAAAAAGTTGAGGTGAGGAAAAGTGACTCTACAAAGCCTGTTTTACACTATACTAAATGAGAAAAAGGCTTTGATTGAGAGATTTATACACAGGTGAGTCTGGGAAGACGCCACCTTCAATAATTTTTTATTATGAATAATAGAGAAAAATAGTTCAGATAAAATTTTCATTATTTTAAATATATTATTTGATAGCGCATGTAGATATTTTTTATAAAGTCAGTTTTACAAGATACGACTATCAACTTTTATTTTTTAAATAGTAACCTATAAATATTTTACTTAAAATTAAGCCGCCATTTTTTCTTATTTTCAACAATGTATTAGTTTTTATCAATGTATTTGAAAAAATAAGAAAATTGAGAAATATTAGAACTAATTTTTGTATAAATATTATTTTTCTCCATTTTCTTATTTTTTTTCGAATTTTTTCGAATACATTAATAAAAACTAATACATCGTTGAAAAGAAGAAAGAATGGCGGTCTAATTTTGAGAAAATAATTATAAGTTTTCCTGTAGACCCCCTAGATATCGAGTAAAGATTCAGATTCAGAGGAAGCTTGCTTCCGAAATTAATATCTCAAAAATTATAAGTTGTACTACAATAAATAATATATTATTTGAAAGGTCTTGAACAAGACTATCGATTGTCATTTGTTTTATTGGGACCATATAGATACTTTTAGGACAGTTGTTGAATCAAATAAAATGCAAAAATAAAAGTTGAGAGCTGCTTAAAAACTGTCCATAGACAGAAAAACGCTAAAAGGGTTTGTATTACGAGCGTGCACAGCATTATTCGGAAGCGTGCGGCATTGTCGACTACTGGGATGACAGGTATAAGTGAAAAACTGTCTAAAAGTTGTTCTCAAACGCGGAAAAACAGTAAAGACACCGAACAAACAATTTGTATAGGAAAATGCCCAAGGGAGTTTAATTACGAGCGCGCACAGTGTAATTCGGAAGCGTGCGACATTGTCGACTACTGGAATTGAGTGTGCTATTGCCTGACGGTTTTTAAAAGTAAACTTGAAACACTTTATCCTAATGTTATCACTAATTTTATTACAAAATAGGAAGTATGAATTGATGGAGTTCCATTTAACACATTTTTGAATGCATTCAAGCACAAAACTTTAATCAACTACAAGAAGTTTGTATTGCGTTGTTGAAAACACCACATTTTCTTTTAATATTCTATTTTATCTTTATCATTAAGGTGTCGTTGCAAACTTATAAATCATTTTGATAATTTCAGATAAATTGAATAATTGTTTTACAAATTGTTTTGGATTCATTTCAAATTTGCAAATTTGTAATAAAATAAAAATATAATTACTTACTTATCTTCGTCAACCACGTCAGAAAACCTTGTTCTTGAATGTACGGAATCAGTGACTGAGTGTTTCTTACTTCTAGCGTCTCCATTAACATGCCCAGTCCCTGAAACTATAAAAATTTCCGTGAAAATGTTAAAATGCACACTATTTTTATATCTTTTACATCCGGAGGATGGCGAAAGGGAACTATCGTACATTCTTAGCGATACATCGGACTTACATTATTTATAGTGCAGATCAGACGGGCATGTAAATTTTTACTAATTATTCCGAATGGAACTGATTGTTCAAATACAAGTCTCATCTTTTTAACGTTTTATAACATACAGAGTGTTCTAATAACATTTAAAATTTTGACACGTACCTGAGAATTTTGAGCACACGAGCCGCACTAAAACATGTTTGCTAAGTTATGTTCATAGCAATATGACTAAAGTTATTTTATTTGTTATTTGAGTAAGTATTCGTTATGCAATTCGGAGATTACAAATATCATTTGAAAGGCAAGTGTTTCGTGATGTACAATTCTATACATGCCTCACAGTTTTTATTTTTTTTTATTTGTTTGAAGCTTAATAATAAATGTAAAATAAAAATTGTACCAAGCAATTTAATTGATTTCCACATACTGCAACTTATATAACCCACTATAAAAACACTGTTTACACGGTTAAGATTAAGTTAACTGTTTGTGTTCAGTAAAACATTACTTTATACTATCTTTAAACATGTGAGAATCGATTTACAATGTTAAGAGCAATAAATTTATTTGTAAATGATGTAGCGATCAATTGGTTCTCATTAAACCAAAAATAAATTATAATTTGACAAAGTTATTTTTAATTGCAATTTGCAACATCCACAAACAAAATCCGACCACACAACATTTTTTTATAGTTTCTTCGGATATTTGTGCTTTTATTCCCAGCATCTTACAGGACTTTAATGGTCCAATTAAAACGATAACATTTATTTGGATTTGAAGCAATTCACAGAGAAAGCTATTATTCTAATTTATATCTTACAAATAAATAGAAGGTACATGAATGTGCCCCAATTCCAATATTTCATATTATAAAAGATATGTAGATGACTGCATGATGTTAGCTCAAACATCAAATATTCTCCATTGCAGAATCAATCTCTGGCGTGAAGATATGTAGATGATTGCTATGTCTTACACTCCTACAGTCACGGCAAAATCTATTTTGTTGTTCGTTCCTAAGAAGGGTTAATTCCCAGAAACCCGAACACTTATAGTATTTCTGTTGGACATTTCTAGTGCTCGCGCCGTGAACATAACCTACAAACAGTGGATTGAAACATTTTGTGAAAGAAGATGAACTTACTTATGTAATACCATTTACTGAGTTAAACAGTGTGAATTAAGTGTTAGACTAACTATTAATACCATAATTAAGTGTTTAAATAAGTTAAAGTTATAATTGTTGAACATCTGTCAGATTTGACAGATAAAAGCGCCATTGCGCAGAAATGCGTGTAACCAAGATGGCAGCGATACGAATATGTTTCAACTTTGTGATAAGAGATGGCGCTGACGATACTTAATCGTTCTACTGTCACAAAGGCACTATAGATTTAATAGGGCAGGCTTGCATTTCCAATGTAATCCAAGAGTTGCTGAGTACTTTAAGTATGCACTCATCATTTTTCTGAGTCTGTGGAATCAGATAATGGATACACCTTCCTTGTGAAGCGCTACGCTATCTAATTCCCATAAGACAATTGAATTTAAATTAGATTTTCAGATTTAGTTCATTTCTTCTTCCCAAATTTCAACTTTTCAAATCATAAAAGATATGTAGACGATTGCATAGTAATAGGCCTATAAAATCAAGGATACAATAATTTCTATCGCAGAACCAATCTGTGGTGTAGAGATATGTAGACGATTGCATATTGATAGCTCATCCAGGGAACTATGCCCCAAACCACCCCAAGATCTATTGTAATTGTAATGTACCCGATTTCCCTTCTCATTCTTGTGTTTTGATATTTAAAAAAATCATTATCGTTCCGCATGTGCTTCGAAATGTCTTTTTTCGAAAACTGTCATTAAAAGTGAACATTTACAAGGCAACTAAATAAAAGTATGCGGAATAATTGTTTTGTTTACAGGACGCGAAATACTTCGCAGCCAGGATGCGAAATATTTATAGATAAACTGTATTGGTATCATAGCAACATTGGAAGTGACATTGATCGATTCGAAATGTCAACATTTTCTTTTTGAATTTTTATCAATTTTGAGACGTTGTTTGATCGTTGTTTGATATATGATTGCGAAATTCTTTCTAGAAACAAAAATAACTATTAAATGTACAAATAGAAGCTTAATCAATAGGCTCCAATTCCAACATCTTATATTTTAAAAGATATGTAGACGATTGCACAATGATTCTTCCATCAAATCAAGCATCCAATAGTTTCCAGCACAGAATCAATCTGAGGTGTAGAAACATGTAGATGATTGTATAATAATACCTTCATCCAGAGAACTATGTTCCACAGCCATAACAAAACCTATTTTTTTGTGTAAAGATGTGTTGATGATTGCATGATGATAGCTCCATCTACAGTCATCTCAAAATCTATTCTGTACTTATAAAAGGTTCATCAATTTGCCCTAATCTCAAAATTTTATATTATAAAAGATATGGAGATGATTGCATAGTGATAGCCTCATCAAATCAAACATAAAATAATTTCTATCCCAGATTCAATCTGTGGTGTAGAAAAATGTAGACGATTGCATAGTGATAGACATCCAATAATTTCCACCGCAGAATCAATATGATGTTATGTAGAGATATGTGGACGATTGCATAGTGATAACAAAATCTATTCTGTTCTGTGGAGATATGTAGATGATTATATAGTGATAGCTCGAGGTGGAAATTGTAAATGAAGACTATGATGATGTAATTTGAAAAGTTGATTTTCAGAACGCGTTAGGCAACATAAGAGGTCACCACGGATATAAGTAATAAGTCCTGTTTTGATTTTCAGATTATCTCTAAGGCATATATACAGGATGTTAAAAAAAGGGTGAAACTCGCAGAATTATGGGAGTGCTTCAATAAATGAGTATTTTAACCACGTAATTAACGTTGAATGAATACAGGTAAAAAAACAATTCTGGATGAAGGCATTGCGCGATTTGGATAAGCTTTTTCATGAGGACGTCGCACTTGAATTGCGTTTCTATTAGCATAGCGGCCATTTTAATATTGGAATAAAAACACATGTTTTATTAATTTTATAAAGAAACCACACCATGTTCAACTATTCAATTTTATGATCAGTGACAGTGTAGATATTATTACAAAACGCCAGAATAAAATAAATTACGTGGTTAGAATACTCATTAAAAATTTCGTGTCAACCAGTGGCACTAGAAATATATATATATATATATATATATATATATATATATATATATATATATATATATATATATATATATATATATATATATATATATATATATATATATATATATATATAAGTATTGAATTGTGGTATATTTTGTGTGAACCTACCATTGTCTCCAGCATTATGCAGTATGCTCTTCTTCCTAACGGGTCCAATTTCAGCTACGCTGGAGATATCCGCCGGAGGCTCCCTGTTCACCAGGATACTTTTCTTCCTCACAGGTCCCATTTCCGTGTGTTCTGAGCCAGGATTGGTGTTTGTGCTTATTCTCCGCCGTGGACTTTCAAACGCAGGATTGTCCAAGCCATGAAGGGTATCATTGTACGGAGGATCTGTGATGATACTGACCTTCCTACTTGGAGTATCCGTGGAGGTCAATGCGGGGTCGTTGTGCTTAGGTGGGGAGGACATGTCTGTGGAGAAATGTCATGTAGTGTGATGTGAGATGTGCAATAGATTTAACATATAAAAAATATAATAGGATGGGATTGGCGTGTAAGCAGCTACCGACTGCGCCAATTTCTGTTTTGTAGATATTAAGGAATGAATTGAATGAAACTGTACCGAGATCAATATATTCTTGTGAACAAAACATTGAGCACAACACATGAACACAATATGAATAAATAAATAATTGCATACAGTTTATATATAAGAGCACGCTTTAAATATTGGTATTTTCCATGTGTGCAAATTGTTATTTATTGTTGCTATAAATAAGATTAAATAACATCATTTTTTAAATAATTGAGAGCTATACGTTGATTTACTACAAAATCGTTAAAACAATGAATTAACCTTGGATTATGTCAATTATTCTTCACACTTGAGCAGGTTTCACTCAATTATTTTCATAAATCAAAGTGATGCACGTATTAATTCCTAGAAAATAACGCTTCTAAATGATTTACCCGATAATTTATTTTACATTTTGAATTGTGCAAATAGTTTTTTACTGCATATGATTAATTGTTTTATAATTCTATATTAAGAGGATTGTTTCGCATGATGTATTTCCAATTTCCAATGTTTAGTTTAAGACTGCCTCCGTGACTCTTGGGTTGCCTATTTCATACATTGTTGATTATTCAATTAAAAAGAATGTAGATATGTTGAAGTGTTACTTTAATTCAAATAATGAGTACGTCATGTAAATAATGTGACATTTCTACAGGAAGCCAATCCTGTTTAATATTCTTCACTGCACTTTTATTTGGGTACACCAACGGTAATCGTGAAAACGCAGGTCCGGCATAGGATATCGTCAACAAACTTATTCAATAATTCAAAGAAATGGGATTAATAATAAAATTTATGGGGCAATTTTGTTAACATCATCATAAATATATTAAAAAAAAAATTGCTTCATTTCAATCACAGATATGTTGAGGTAGTAATGACATCATATCAATTTATTAATCAAATTCTGAGATTTGGGAGCTATAAATATGATAAGAAAGATAAATTACTAGCTAGACTGATTTGTACAATAACACACTTCAATTTTTTTTTTGGGTTCATGACTGTATTCTCTATAAGTAAAATTAGAGTAAAAATGTAATATTGATGTACCTATTCACTTGTTATTCAATTAAGAAATCTAGAAAAGTTGCTACTTGAAACTGGGTCGTTATCTATAATGAATATTTAATAACTACTACTCGCGTTGTCTAACTTTTCTTTATAGATTGATTATTCATGATGTTGATATTGATTATTGATGGAAAAATCGTTTCATTTACTTATTTTTGTATAAATAATAGAAACTTGAGGCCGAGGAGTCAAATATCATCAACATACAAATTATAATAATACTCTGTGGTGTACTTTTCACATAATTAAAAGTACCATAAGTTTGACAACTAATAACCACACCCTAGGACTGTAAATATCAATCAATCTTAAATTTATTTGACACTTACAGATGGCAGCACAAATTTTAAGGTATTCAAGATTTAAATGTATCGCCCAATTATTAATAAATTTAATTTAAGAATCTTACCAGTGCTATAATGAGTATATTATCAACCTATATCAATAATTCACACTTGTTTCAAGTCATTAACGGCTGTACAAATCAGTAGGTCCATTTTCGTACACATATATCACTTTTATATCAAACGAAACCTCCACAAGTTAATTGAGACACTTTTCGTCAATTGTTCCCGCCAGACACTTCAGCAACTGTGATACGGTAACTGCCTTCTGCTTTATATACCTTGACGTAAAGAATATCACTTTGTGTATCTAGGATGTCACAAGTATTTTACGTCTGTGTATAAATCAGAACGTGTTACACAATAGTTATCTCTAGCATTGATGAGAATCAACTGATATTATTTTTTGATGTTTAGTTATAATTGCTTTTATGAGTCACAAAGATGCCTGGGAAGATTTGTGGAGCATTGTTTACAAATTAGATTTTTAGTAAACAAAATTTAATTTAATGTTTTCATGGTAGATGATTAAATTGATTAAATGACCTTCAAATTAAAATCAAAAACTTCTTTATTGTGAAAAAAGAGATATTCGGAAAGTTTTCTCATGATTTTATGCCCCCCTCTGTGCACAACACCGTCTAACCCTGCAATAATTTATAAATAATAGGAAGTCGAAAAATGCAAAATCTGGCTGAGAAACACTTAACGAGACATTAAAATCAGATACGGAATATTGTTATTCACATTACATTAACTTTGAGGCCTGTTCTCCCCTTTCTATGCACAGCACCGTCTGGTTCTGCAATAAATTTGAAGGTGGAGTGACGGAATAACAGAGGAGTCAAAAAATGCAAAAGCTAGTTGGAAAAGCACCGGATTGGGCGCTAAATATTGTTATTCAGTGCCCTGCAATAAGTTCGAGGAAGGACGAGCGGGGTAGCGGTGGAGTAATGGAGATCAAAAAACGCAAGAGCAGGCCGGAAAACTCTGGACGAGGTGTTAAAACCGAATACGGAATGCTTTCATTCAAATTACTTAATTTGACAGCACCGGAGTAATGGCAAATTTGCAAATGCCTGAGGAGTCGAAAAATGCAAAAACTGCTTACACGGAGTGTTGGCATTAACATAACAACAGTACCGACTGGCTTTGCAATATGGAGAGCGAGCAGAATAACAGAGGAGTAATGAGAGTCTTTCATATGCCCAAGGAGTCGAAAAATGCAGAAACTGGCTGAAAAACTAAACGAGGCGTTAAAATCTTGTTATTCACATCACATTTACTTTGTGACCTGTTCTTCCCCCCTACAATGAGTTCAAGGGAGGATGAACGGAGTAACGGAGGAATAATGAAAGTTTAGCTAATATACCTGAGGAGTCTGAAAATGCAGAAGCTGGTTAGGAGAAAAAGCGCTTAGATGCATCACCTAACCCTGTAATAAGTTAAAGGAACTAGAAGCAGGATAACGAGGGAGTAATGAGAGTCTAGCGTATACTGGAGAAGTAGAAAAATGCTGAAGCCTGCTGGGAAAACAGGACTAGGCATTTCTTAAAGTGATATTTTTGCAATGACGAGCAAACTGGTGCCTTGGGTTGCTCAAGTGCTTAGAAGTCCTTGTCCTATAATAAGTTCAAGGAAAGACTAGTGGGGTAACGAGGGAGTAATGGAGGTTTAGCTAATGTCTGAGGAATCTAAAAAAGCAGAAACATGATAGGCCCTGAAATAAGTTCAAAGTAGGACGAGCCAGGTAGCAGAGAAGTAATGAGAGTCAAGCATATGCTTGAGAAGTCAGAAAATGCTGTAGCTTGCTAGGGTAATACTGGGTGAGACGCTTTTAAAAGTAATAATATTTTTGCAATGACCACTTCACCGAAGCTATGGATGCCTCAGACCACCTGGCGCTGTAACAAATCCAGTAAAGGCTGAGTGGGGTAATGGAGGAGTAATGAGAGTCTTGTATATTGCCTAAGGAGTCGAAAAATGCTAAAGGTAACTGGGAAAACACAGGATAAGGCGTTTCTAAAGTGATCATATTTTTGCAATGACTAGTACACCAAAGTTATGGGTGCCGCTTGATACTATAACAAGTCCAAGAAAGGCTGAGTGGGGTAATGGAGGAGTAATGAGAGTCTTGTATATTGCCTAAAAAATCTAAATATGCGCAAGTTGGCTGGGAAAATACAGGATAAGGCGTTTCTGAAGTGATCATATTTTTGCAATGACTAGTACACCAAAGTTATGGGTGCCGCTTGATACTATAACAAGTCCAAGAAAGGCTGAGTGGGGTAATGGAGGAGTAATGAGAGTCTTGTATATTGCCTTAAAAATCTAAATATGCGCAAGTTGGCTGGGAAAATACAGGATAAAGCTTAAATGTATCACTTGGTGCTACAATAAGTTTAGGAAAGGTTGAGTGGGACAACGGAGAAGTAATGGGAGTCTTGCATATGTCTAAGGATTTGAAGAATGCAGAAGCTAGTTAGGGAAATGAGTGCTTTGATGTATCACCTGGCCCTGTAACAAGTTCAAGAAAGGACGAGCGGAATAGCGGTGAGGTAATGAGAGTCTAGTATTTGCCTAAGGAGTCAAAAAATGCTGGAGCTGGCTAAGGGAACAGGACAAGGCGTTTCTTGAGGTGATGATATCTTTCAAATGACTAGTACACTATGGGAACCTAAGCGCTTGGATGTAGCACTTGGCGCTGCAATTAGTTCAGAAAAAGATGAGCGGGGTAAATGAGAAGTAATGGAAGTCGAAAAATGCAGAAGCTAGTTAGGAAAATAAGCACTTTGATGCATCATCTGGCCCTGTAATAAGTTCAAGAAAGGATGAGCGGAGTAGCGGAGGGGTGATGAGAGTCTGTAATATGCCTGAGGAGTCGAAAAATGCCAAAGCTGGCTGAGGGAACAGGACGAAGCGTTTCCAAAGGTAATGATATCTTTCAAATGACCAGTGCACCGAAACTATGGGAACCTAAGCGCTTGGATGTACCACTTGGCGCTGCAATTAGTGCAGAAAAGGATGAACGGGGTAACTGAGAAGTAACGGGCGTCGAAAAATGCAGAAGCTAGTTAGGGAAATAAGCGCTTTGATGCATCATCTGTCCCTGTAATAAGTTCAAGAAAGGGTGAGCGGAGTAGCGGAGGAGTAATGAGAGTCTAGCTCATGGCTAAGGAGTCAAAAAATGCCGAAGCTGGTTAAGGGAACAGGACGAGGCGTTTCTAAAGATGATAATATTTTTCTAATGACCAGTACACCGAAATTATTGAATCCTGAGCGCTTGAATGTATCATTTGTTGTTGCATTCAGTTCAGCGAAGGATGAGTGTGGGGATGGAGGATTATTGGGACTCTTGCATATTTCTAAGGAATCAAAAAATGCAGAAGCTAGTTAGGGAGATAAGCGCTTTGATGCATCAACTGGCCCTGTACAAGTTCAAGAAAGGACGAGCAGAGTAGCGGAGGAGTAATAATATGGCTCAGGAGTCGAAAATGCCGAAGCTGGCTAAGGAGGTGTTTCTATAGGTGATAATATTTTTCTAATGATAAGTAAGCGCTTGAATGTATCATTCGGTGCTGCAATTATTCAGGAAGGGATGTGTGGGGGAACGGAGGTGTAATGGAAGTCGAAAAATGCAGAAACTGGTTAGGGAAATGAGCGCTTTGATGCATTCCTGGCCCTGTAATACGTTCAAGAAGGGATGAGTGGAGTAATGGAGGAGTAATGGGCATTGGCCTAAGGAGTCAAAAAATGCAGAAGCTGGTTGGGTATTTATTGAGCGTTCAGAATAAATAGCATAGTACATACGTTACGAATTTGTGCCTCATCCATTTATTTTCAAGAGTTGGCCCTCTTTGATCATTATTTATGCATGAACTTGAAAAAATGGCTCGTGTCAAGAGATTTGGAGAAATTGTCGTAAATTAAGTTGAAAAATGAATTGAGTGTTCAAGCATAATAACCTTGCACTTCATACTTTCAAGATGTTCGACAAGTGAAGTATATATAATTTATGAGTATCCCGCATTAGAATATTCAAGTTACAAAAACATTGTTTTCTGTTAGGTAATTACTATTTTTAAGCGTTTTATTGTTAATAAAATTGCATAATATTACCAACAATTAAACCAGAAAATACCGAATGAATATAATTAGGAGGATTGTATTTACGAACATTCAATATAATTTGAGCTATGGAAGTAATCGTTTCAACCTTCGAACAGTACAATGGCTCGGTAGTAACTGAATTGTTTTACGATTTCATTTGATACCTTAATCATGTTGAATCTATTATATTATATATTTTTCAAATGTAGTGAGTGGAAATTACTGTTATTTAATTGTAATACATTACATTTTGATAGCAGCTCATGTTTAGATACGGCGCTCCTCTTCATCACTTAACATATCACTATCTTTTTAGTAGTGCGTTTAAAATTCAAATCACTTTTCAAATAGTGAAAATAACAGAAAAGTATTTAACCTAATTGAAGATGTCTATTTGAGAAGTCAGTTTTTCTTCAAATGTTAGATAATTTATACCTTGACATACTTATCTAGTATTGATTTCAATGATTTGTTAATCTGGTAATCAATTTTTATCTTGATTGTTTTTATATTTTATATCATCTTCGTATTCACTAATTTTGCAATAAATTTATTTGGAGCACTTAGTAGTTACGTAGTGATCATGAAATGAAAGGTATCAAGGTCAGGAGCAAATTAAGAAAAGGGATGTCATCTACATATCTGTGAATTATTGTAAGACTTTGAAGACTCTTTTGTAACTATTTTCTTGCGCACAAATCTCATAGCTCTAATTGGCGAAAATTGTTTCCTCGTGCTATGCGTCATTCAATATTTTCTATAACAATTAGTGGACCACTAAATACTTTAACCTGAACCGATTTTCGCACATATTTCTGCAAACACAAATATTGAATTTTATTTTTTAATACTTTGCATAAAGAAGGATTAGTATTTTATATTTACATAATGTAACTTTCTTTCCGCCTCAAAACAAAATGAATGGTCATTAAATTAATATGATCAGTAACAGATGAATTTTAATAAGAAGACAAACGACGTAGGATCAAGGACAAAACGACATTTACTATGGATTTTATGGAGGAAAAAGTTCAAAATGAGCATGTGAAGTACGACTGTCTCCAAGAGTTACATAAGAGCACAGAAAAAATTCCATGTGGCTGAATTTATGTATGAGCTTGGCGAGTTCTTCAAATGGTGTAGAGATATGTAGACGATTGCATAGTGATAGCTCATCCACAGAGCTATGCCCCACACCACTCAAAAATTATTATCTGTTCAAATAGAAGCTCAATCAATATGCCCCAATTTCAACATTTTATATTTTAAAAGATATGTAGACGATTGCATTGTATATAATTTCCAACTCAAAATCGATATGTTGTATAGAGATATGTTGACGATTGCATAGTGATAGCTCTATAGGGGCTATTCCTCACAGTCAAATCAAAATCTATTTTGTTCGGTAAAGATATGTAGACGATTGTACAGTGATATCTAGAAAAACCTCCATTTTTAACTACAGCTTTGAATTCTACTGTAAAGAAGAAGACAAATTTGTCATTAGGACCATGTATTTATTTCTGAAGATTTCTGAAAAATTACCATTAATAAAAAAATAATCGTAAATGTGCAAAAAAAGCTATTTAATTCGATAAACCTTTCTATGTTGTTTGCTTTAGATATATTTTCATTTATATATAAGTTTACTTTTACGATCTATATGTAAGTGGCCATTGAACACAATGTACTCACTCCTTTAATTTTTTCTGTCCAAACAAGACGCTAATTGTCCTAAAGCTGTTGTATATCAAGGTAACAGAAATTTCTATGGCCAGTTACATATAGACCGTCAAAGTAGAGTAAGTGCATTCTATGGCCACTTACATATAGACTGTTAAAGTTAATTGTTTATTAATGATGCTAAAATGAATTACACTGTATATTTTTACTCTTTGAATTTCTGCTGCCCAGGGAACAAGACGCTCATTATTATCTTGTCTGAAAGCTATTGTATATTGAGATAGCAGGAATTCTATGGCTAGTTACATATAGACCGTGAAAATAGAGTTTGGGGGTATTCTATAGTCACTTACATATAGACCATTTAAGTAAAATTCTCTATCAATGACGCCATAAGTGATGCTGATCTTAAATTAAACTGTATGTACTTGTTCTTCTGATTTCTACTGCCCAGGAGACAGCGGGCTTTAAAATAGAGTATACTAAATCTTTTAATTTTCACAGCCCATAGGACAGTGGCCATAGAATAGAATGTACTTACTCTTTTAATTTCCACAGCCCAGAGGACAGTGGCCATTGGATAGAATGTATTTACTCTTTTAATTTTCACAGTCCAGGGGATAAGACTTTCCTTGTCTTTCGACTGTCTTACCGTAAAAGTGAAGAGTAGGTGCATTCTATAGCCATTTACATATAGACCGTAAAAATTGGATTGTTTATTAATAACGCCGTAACTAATTGATTTAAATGGAGACATATTTATTGCCACTGTCTGCAAGCTGTCTGTTGTATATTGGGACAGCAGGAATAATTCTATGGCCAGTTTCATATAGACCGTAAAAGTAAAGTGTGGGTGTATTCTATCGTCACTTACATATAGACCGTTAAAGTAAAATTCTCTATCAATGACGCCATAACTAATGCTGAGCTATGAAGCTCTTATTTCATGAATTTATTACAGATTGAACAGTATGTACTTATTCTTCTAATTTCTACTGCCCAGGGAACAGCGGGCCTTAGAATAGAATGTACTTACTCTTTTAATTTTCACAGCCCAGGGGACAGTGGCCATAGAATAGAATGTATTTACTCTTTTAATTTTCACAGCCTAGGGGATAAGACTTTTGTCTTACCGTAATAGTGGAGTGAAGGTGCATTCTATGGCTATTTACATATAGACCGTAAAAGTTTGATTGTTCCTCAATGAAGCCATGACTAATTGATTTAAATGAAGACATATTTAAACTGTCCGAAAGCTGTTGTGTATTGGAACAGCAGGAATTCTATGGCCAGTTACATAATTAATCTAATTTCTACTTCCCAGGGGATAGTGGTCTTAGAAAAGAATGTATTTATTCTTTTAATTTTCACAGCCCAGGGGACAGTGGCCGTAGAATAGAATGTATTTACTCTTCTAATTTTTACAGCTCATTAAGACTTTTCTTGTCTTAAGACCTCTTACCGTAAAAGTGAAGAGTAGGTGCATTCTATGGCCATTTACATATAGACTGTAAAAGTTGAATTGTTCATCAATGACGCCATGACTAATTGATTTAATTGCAACTGTCTGAAAACTATTGTATATTGAGACAACAGAAATTTGTATGGCAAGTTACATATAGACCATCAAAGTGAAGTAAGTGAATTCTATGGCCACTTACATATAGACCGTTAAAGTTGATGCTGGAATGATACACTGTGATATATTCTTACTCTTTGAGTTTCTGCTGCCCCGGAGACAAGACGCTCATCATTGTCTTGTCTGAAAGCTGTTGTCTATTGAGATAGCAAAAATTCTATGGCCAGTTACACATAGACCGTAAAAGTAAAGTGTGGGTGTATTCTACGGTAACTTACATGTAGACCGTTAAAGTAAAATTCTTTATTAATGACGCCATAACTGATGCTGATCTTGCGCATGAACTTAACACAAATTAAACTGTATGTACTTATTCAGCCCAGAAGACAGCGGGCCTTAGAATAGCATGTACTTACTCTTTTAATTTTCACAGCCCAGGGGACAGTGCCCATAGAATATTACTTACTTTTCAAATTTTTGCAGCCCAGGGGATAAGATGCCATGACTTCAAATGGAGACATATTTATTGCAACTGTCTGAAAGTTGTTGTTTATTGGGACAGCAAGAGTTCTATGGCCAGTTACATATAGACCGTGAAAGTAAAGTTTAGGGTTAATGACGCCATAACTGATGCTGATTTTGCGCATTCTGTTATTTTCACCCTAAACTGTGAAAAAGACTCTGAGGTGCCAATTTGGACTCCATGGGCTATGAAGCTCTTATTTCCATGAATTTAAGACAAATTAAACTATATGTACTTATTCTTCTAATTTCTATTGCTCAGGGGATAGTGGACTCTTTTAATTTTCACAGCCCAGGAGACAGTGGCCATAGAATAGAATGTACTTACTCTATTAATTTTTACAGCTCAGGCGATAAGACTTTCGCTGTTGTCTTACCGTAATAGTGGAGAGTAGGTGCATTCTATGGCCATTTACATATAAACCGTAAAAGTTGAATTGTTCTTCAATGACGCCATGACTAATTAAATCAAATGAAGACATATTTATTGCAACTGTTCGAAAGTGGTTGCAGGAATTCTATGGCTAGTTACATATAGAAAGTGAAGTTTAGGGGTATTATATAGTCAATTACATATAGCGTCATAACTGCTACTGATCTTGCGCTATTCTTCCAGTTTCTAATGCCCAGGGGACAGTGGGCCTTAGAATAGAATGTATTTACTCTTTTAATTTCCACAGCCCAGGGGACAATAGCCATAGAATAGAATGTACTCACTCCTTAAATTTTTGCAGCCCAGAGGATAAGACTTTCGCTGTTGTCTTACCGTAATAGTGGAGAGTAAGTGCATTCTATGGCCATTTACATATAGACCGTAAAAGTTGAATTGCATCAATGACGCCATGACTAATTGAATGAAGACATATTTATTGCAACTGTCTGAAAACTGTTGTATATTGGGACAGCAGTAATTCTATGGCCAGTTACATATAGACCATAAAAGTAAAGTGTAGATTCGGGGTGCAATTTGGACCCCATGGACTATAAAGCTTTTATTAAACTGTATGAACTTATTCTTCTAATTTCTACTGTCCAGGGGATAGTGGATAGTGGCCTCAGAATAGAATGTACTCACTCTTTTAATTTTCACAGCCCAGGGGATAGTGGGTATAGAATAGAATGTATTTACTCTTTTAATTTTCACAACCCCGAAGACAGTGGCTATAGAATAGAATGTATTTACTCTTTCAAATTTTGCAGCCCAGGGGATAAGACTTTCGCTGTGCCATTTACATGTAGACCGTAAAAGTTGAAATGTTCATTAATGACGCACTTTCAGTTCAAAATTAAAAGCCCTGCCTCTGCATTATTTATTTCTGTTTAGTTCCAAAACATTCACCACAGATTCGTCTGTTTTACACTTTATTCACAGTATTGATATGTTGTTTCAAGCGTTTGACTAACAGATGGCAGTGTTTTGTAGCAACCACCTTAACTGTGAAATCGAGTGCAGCAGGCGGTGAATTTGAAGTTTATTTAAAAGAGGAGAGTGCAAATTTTTGTGGAAATAGTCAATGATTTTACAGATGAGGTCCTGACTGGGTTTATATTAAATCTACAGGATACTATTCCTGCCAGAGATGTTTTATTACATAATATGATATTCTATGGTTTCTCAGAATGGTGTACGTCACTTTTTCATCAATTAAACGTTATTTATTCACCTTATGTATATTTCAGTACATGTTCTAGAAGCCATTATTGTTATAGCATCTCAATTTTTTCCAAGGAGTATTATTATGCTGATAATACCTGGTAATAAAATGTCATTAATTTGACACATCACTTTTATTGCATTATGTGTTCATTCCATCATTTATAAAATGTAAAAAAGTTTACTTAAATCATTAGATCAATCGATTCTCACATTTTCTATCCGCACTAAACAACTCCTCAAATATTTAACTGACAACAAAGGTCACTTATAATAAAATAAAAACTGTACATACCAATTGGCCGATTGAGTCTAGCGAAGTATTTGTACATATTAACAATTTTGGGCACAAACGGATATCAGTGCATATCAAACTGTATGATTTTGCGTCACATTTACATGTGTTTCTTCTTGATGCGACCTCAGATGCTTGTTAAACCAAACTAAACTGTCATTATCATACTTATAAACTGTTACTCGTGAGCGATTATCTTATAAGACTTTTCAACTGTTAAAACTGGTAGGCTTTGCGTGCCTTGCATTTTGTTTCACATACGCGATTTGTTGCCACATTTACAATATTTTAGATATACCTCAGAACTGAAGAGAAAACTGTGATCTATTTCAAGGTTGAAGGTCATAAATTTGACGCCTGAATGGAGCAGTTATCACTCAAGTACATACACAAAGGATTGGTTATAATTTAAGATGATTATTTTATTGGAACTAAAACAATTGACTGTTTTTTTATTTTACAATGGTCATGGGTGCTTTAGTTAGGAAAACGCAAGTAAAACAGTCGTGGTTTGCGTAGGCGTTAAGGATAAAATTAACTAATGATAGAAATTAGTTTATCATTCCCAATAATCAATTGTGGTAAAAATGCATGAAAAATAAATTGACATATCCGTCTAGACAAAACTTGAGACTAGCAAAATTCAAGCGCACTCGACAGTCTACTTCGTCCAGTACCATCCAAGGCGGATGTAATTCCGCGAGGCAATCACGCCACTTACTTGAACGCTGTGGGCGCCCTGGTCCGACGACGTGCTGCCCATTAGATATACATCTTAATAACTTGGTTTCCGCTGATTTCCTTATCCATTCTGCACGTCTCTCTCCCTTTACCCATTACCGCAAACAGATGCTTTGGTGGCGGAGAATTTTGATATTCTGGGTGAGTAAGTGCGGTAATCCATACATAAAAAACAACAAAATAAGAAATTGTACAAAGAAAATGCATGAACATTATGTGATTTACTGTGAGACTATCCCCAATTCACACAATACTTCTTTTTTGTAACATAAGCTATTCCATTCCAGTTACTGCATTTTCCGACTCCCATCGTTCTAAAGGAGTCGGAAAATGCAGTTGCTGGAATGTTATTTCTGTCAAAATTCAAAGAGTGAATACATTCTATTCTATGGCTACTGCCCCCTGGGCTGTAAAAATTAAAAGAGTAAGTACATTCTATTCTAAGGTCACTATCCCCTGGGCAGTAGAAATTAGAAGAATGATGTAACTGGCCATAGAATTCCTGCTGTCCCAATACACAACAGCTTTTCAGACAGTTGCAATAAATAGATCTTCATTAAAATCAATTAGCCATGGCGTCATTGATAAACAATCCAACTTTTACGGTCTATATGTAAATAAATGGCCATAGAATGCACCTACTTTCCACTATTACAGTCTTATCCCCTAGCCTGTAAAAATTAAAAGAGTAATCTATGACCACTGTTCCCTGGGCTGTGAAAATTAAAAGAGTAAATACATTCTTTTCTAAGGTTACTATCCCCTGGGCAGTAGAAATTAGAAGAATAAGTACATACAGTTAAATGGGGTCCAAATTGCACCTAGGAACCTTTTTTACAGTTGAGAGTGAGAATAATAGAATGCGCAAGATCAGCTTCAGTTATGGCGTCAATGATAGATAATTTCACTTTAACGGTCTATATGTGAGTGACTATAGAATGTAACTGGCCATAAAATTCCTGCTGTTCCAATATACAACAGCTTTCAGACAGTTGCAATAAATATGCATCCATTTAAATCAATTAGTCATGGCGTCACTGATGAACAATTCAACTATTACGGTCTATATGTAAATGGCCATAGAATGCACTTACTTTCCACTATTACGGTAAAACAACAGTCTTATCCTCTAGACTGTTAAAATAACAAGAATAAGTACATTCTATTCTATGGCTACTGTCCCCTGGGCTGTGAAAATTAAAAGAGTAAATACATTCAATTCTAAAGCTCGCTGTCTCCGGGGCAGTAGAAATCAGAAGAATGAATACATACGGTTTAATTTAAATTGCATCTCAGAACCTTTTTTACAAGATCAGCATTAGTTATGGCGTCATTGATAGAGAATTTTACTTTAACGGTCTATATTGTTTGTTTTACAAATAAACTGCGCTTTCGGCTCAGCCGATTGATACAAAAATAGTAGATGACTATTTTGATGCTACAACAAGTTCAAACACTAAATTTCAATATGCTATGGCTGATCATTCTAGATTTATGCAAAAAATTTAGAAAAAGTTTCAAGTAAAGTGCACTTCCGGTACAGACGATTGGAGCCATAATGCGAGGTGCACAACTAGACCCTATATCAGTCTCAAATACAAAATTTAAACATCATACTTTGAACCAGTTTTGAGATTTGCGAGTTGAAAACATACGAACATACGTACCGACATTAAACGGAAAATAGTCAAAATGGATTCAGGGATGCTCAAAACAGATATTTCCATCAAAATCTCGATAGGTGAATTTTTACGGTTTCACAATACTTTTTTGTACTTAGTACAAGTAAGAAACATAAAAAAAAAACAAAATTAGAAATTTTACTATGGAAAATACATGAACATTATGTGACTTACTGTAAGATTATCGGCAATGTACGCAATACTTTACTTTTGTGACATATCCACTAGCTATTCGTTATTTCATTCCAGCAACTGTATTTTTCGACTCCCGTAGTTCAAAAGGAGTCGGAAAATATAGTAGCTGCAATGAAGTAATTCGAAATCTACATAAGTAAATAATTGGAATAGTGAGTATGTATATATAAATGAATATATATATATATATATATATATATATATATATATATATATATATATATATATATATATATATATATATATATATATATATATATATATATATATATATATATTTATATATATATATATATATATATATATATATATATATATATATATATATATATATATATATATAACTATGAACTGTTATCATAGCGGCAATACAAGAGACTCGATGGAAAGGAAAAGGAGTAATAGAGAAGAAAGACTTCATATTACAATACTCAGGAGATGAAAAACAAGGGCAATACGGCGTGGCTTTTTTAATAACGGGTAAATTAAAAGAGAAAGTGATAGAGTTTGAAGCAATAAATGAAAGATTAGCCTATGTGAGAATAGAAACAACTCCTTTCAAGTTGTCAATAATAAACGTATACGCACCAACAGAGAACGCAAAGACAGAAATAAAAGAAAAATTCTATGAAAAATTAGAAGAAGTACCAAAAGAAGACACCCTATTACTATTAGGAGATTTCAACACTCAAATAGGAAAAGAAGATCATATAAAGCAGGTAGCAGGGAAATATACAATACATGAAAACACAAATGTGGTTTAGCGACAAGAAACAACATGATTATAAGTAGTACCAAACATAAACATCCAGAAATACATAAAATAACTTGGGTATCGCCAGACCAAGTAACCCAGACACAAATAGACCACGTACTAATCACAGGAAGAAAACAATCAGATATAACAAATGTAAGATCATACAGAGGAGCATGCGCGGATTCAGACCACTTTATGGTAATAGCAAGTCTTAAACAGAAAGAAAGAAGAAATCAGAAGGACAGAAGCATAGAAAAACTTAGCAATGAAGACACAAGGAAGAAGTACGAAGAAGAAATAGAGAAGCACATCAAAGAAAAATATGAAGAAGAAGACAATGTAGAGAATAAGTGGCATAAGATACAAAACTGTATAAACCAAGCTGCAAAAAAATGGATAGGAGAAGAAAGACAAGAAAATAAAAAAACATGGTTCAACAAAGAGTGCCAAGAAATAGTATTAAAAAAGAAAAATGCAAGACTGAAGTGGATGAATACAAATAGGATAGAAGACAGAGAAGATTATAAAAAAATGAGGAAGAAATGTTGTAAAATTCTAAGAAAAAACAAGAGAAATTGGATAGACGATAAAATAACAGATATTGAAAAAGAGAGTGTGAATAGAAACTCAAAACAATTCTATAAAAAAATAAATACAAACCAAAAGTCTACTGTATAAAAGACGCAAAGGGCAACAAAACAGAAAACGATGAACAATATAAGAAAACATAGGTAGAATACTTTAAAACCCTGCTAACAGACCCGCAAAAAAACGTGGATATTACAACACAAGATGAAATTGCGGACGAAGGAGTATTAGAAGAACCAACAAAAGAAGAAGTCAGAGAAATAATAAGGAGCAGGCGAAATGGGAAGACTCCAAGTAAAGATGGAATGAACACAGAACTAATAAAATATGGAGGAGATGAACTACACGAATATATATATAAACTTATAATGAAGGTGTGGAGAACAGAAAAAATGCCAAAGGATTGGGAAAGAGGACAAATAATCACAATTCACAAAAAAGGAGACCAACAAACATGCGAAAATTACTGAACACGACATATAAAATAATGTCAACACTAATACAAAAGAGAGTCCAGAAAGAAACAGAAAACATAATAGGACAGCATCAGTGCGGATTCACGCAAGGCAGATCAACAACAGACGCTATACATACAGTTAAACAGATGATAGAAAAAGCACATGAATATAAAATGAACATAGACTTATTATTCATTGATTTCAAACAAGCGTTTGACTCGATTAAAAGAGAAAAACTTATGAAAGCCCTAGAAGAATTTGGGATAACAGCTAAACTAAGACGATTGATCTTGATGACATTAACAATTAAAACACAAAAAGGAGAAACTCAGGAATTCGAAATAAACAAAGGAGTAAGACTAGGTGATACACTATCGGCAACTCTGTTCAACATAGCGTTAGAATATGTGATGAGGAATTTGAACAAAGGAACACTCAGAACTAAAGGCGGACAAATAATAGCATACGCAGACGATATAGTACTGGCAACAAAAAATAGGAAAATATTGAAAGAAATGGTCGACAAAATAGTAACAGAAGAAAACAAAATGGGCCTGAAAATCAATGAGAACAAAACTAAAATAATGAGGATAGGAAAAAAATCAGGAAGTAGAAATATAAAAATAGGTAACCCACAGTTTGAGGAGGTTAATAAATTCAAATACTTAGGCATTATGCTATCAAATAATGGAGACAGGAAAACAGAAATCCAAGAGAAGATATTAACAGCGAACAGAGCCTTTCATGCAAATAAAAAATTACTAACAAAGAAAACAAAATTAAAAGTTTATAAAACAATAATCAGACCAATAATAATGTACGCGACAGAAACAATGACAACGACCAAAAAAGATGAAGAAGATTTACGAATAGTAGAAAGAAAAATAGTAAGAACTATTACAGGATTAGTAAAAACGACAGAAAACGAATATAGAATATTAATGAACCATGAAATAGAACAAGAACTGCAAGGAGAAGATATAGTAAGGAAAATAAAACAACAGAGGACGAAATGGTTAGGACACATATGGAGAAAAAGGGAAGAAGACACCGTAAGGTCAATTTTACAATGGGAACCAGGCGGAAACAGAAGAAGAGGCAGACTCAGGTCGAAATGGCTACAAGAAATAGAAGCAGATCTGAGTAAAGCAGGAATAAAGAAATGGAAGGAGAAAACAGAAAATAGGAAGACATGGAGAGAAATATGTCAGAATATTTAGAAAAAGGCGATGAGGACTGATCCCCCTCAAATAAAGGATCTAGAGAGCTTCAGTAGAAGCGGCGCAACCCCACCTGGGGTGTCCAAGCCACTATATATATATATACTATATAAACTGTCATTTGAATTACGGTGAAAGGATGAATAGGAATAAACACACAAAATGTTATGTAGTCCTACAATTGAGCCTTAATTATATAGTTCGAATAATCCGGCTCGAAGGACCAAAAATAGTTCAATAAATAAGCTTAATTATATAGTTCGAATAATTTGATTCGTTTAGGACCAAAAATAGTATAGATTTTCTTAAATAAACCTTAAATTTAAAGTGGACTGTATATTAAATTAATTTTGAAATAAGATACGATCGAGAAAAAAATTTGGCTATGGTAAAGAAAATCCCCCAATAACCCAAATCAAAAATTTTGATGATTAATTCAAGAGGCCAAACTCTTCACCATATAATTTTACTAATTTTTGTACCAAATTTCTTGTTCTTTTGAGTTAAATGCAGTGGATTCCACGATTAGGAATCCATTACTTCTCCGCTAGCCCACAGACACCAAATTGAAGCAGTCGTCGCAGTACGTACTGCCTCTTCGACTTGTGACTTCCAAACTAATTTGTTGACCACCGTTGTTTCACAACTAACCTCCCCTAGTTACGGTTACATTGTTAATTTTTTATGTCATTCAAAAATAGATGTTTTGATTTATTCCAAAATACTTGAAACCTTAACACACTAGATTAAGAAAAGTAGTAAACTTTTCCTTCACCGGCCTCAACATTATGTGAATTTCGATAAGACTATGGAAACACATGAACTAATCTACTACCAATTTTTAATTCATTCCAGCTACTGCATTTTCCGACTCCCATCGTTCTGAAGGAGTCGGAAAATGCAGTTGCTGGAATGGAATAGCTCGAAATCAACATAAGTAAATAATTGGAATGGTATATATATATATATATATATATATATATATATATATATATATATATATATATATTTATATATATATATACTATTTCAATTATTTACTTACGTAGACTTCGAGTTATTCCATTCCAGCTACTGTATTTTCCGACTCCTTCCGAACGATGGGTATCTGAAAATGCAGTAGCTGGAATTGCGGTGAAAGTATGAATAGGAATAAGAAAACACACGAAATGTTGTTATGTGAATTTATTCCAGCAACTGTATTTTCCGACTCCCATCGTTCTGAAGGAGTCGGAAAATGCAGTTGCTGGAATGGAATAATTCGAAATCTTTATAAGTAAATAATTGGAATACTGTATGTATGTATTTGTCAGGATAATTTGATAACATGTTTATTATTTGAAACGAATGTGTGTACATCAATTATTTTCATTACATGTCGCAAGATACTTGATTTTTGTCAACATGTCCACATCCCTCAATACTTTTAGTAGATTGTTGACAAAAACAAGTTTACGATTGGTAACACAGTCAGTTAAGTATAGTACTTATTTAATATTTTGGACACCAATGTTGGCTTGATTTGTTTGCGTCAGCACTGCTGCCAACTATAATTAGACAAATAAAATCTAATGGATAAAACAAAATACTTACAAAATATTGAAATAAATTACAGTTGGCAGTAATGAATGAATGAATCTGTCTATTCGCAGAGTTACAAAAAATTGTTCAGTTTACCGACATCCAATTTGGACAGATATGACTTAATTATTCATTTTAGCGGTAGGAAAACTGTCTTAAATTATCACTTTATTTATTTTCACTATACAACAAGAGTCTCAAACAGATATTTCCTGTATTTGGACTCTTTTTTTCATAGTTCCGGGTGTGGTGGGAGCAGTTTGCGACCTGAGAATTCCGGTTTGATTGTTTCCTAAAGGTGGTTGATTTTTAGGCGGCGGTGGAGGTTCCGGAATACTCGGACTCGTTTGTTTGTCCTCTTCACTTTTAACATCCGATGAGTAACTCGGCGGTCTGACCAATTGGGCCTCAAGTCTCTTAACACCGGAAGGAGGGGATGATTTAAATTCCTGCAGAGGCAACTCACTAAGTTGTTGCTCAGCTAAAGAACGTTTTTCATAACCAGCAAAATTCGCGGACTTACACTCAAAACTCCCTCCCCTGGATAGTTCATAAGCCTTACAATCATATTTCCTGGAATCAAAATGGGTTTTTGATTCGTATGTTTCTCCAGAACTGCTGCTACAGCTTCCAGCCTCAGCTAATTCTTCTTTTTTCTTATCCCCGAAAGAAGTCCTCCCGCGGTCCCGCTGATGGTAAATTCCAGCAAAAATAAGAATGTTCAACAGTAGGAGAAAGCATCCTACTGCAATGGTGACCGACAATGCGGTTGTGTAACTTTGGTAGTGGCTAGAAGCGAGTTTTCGCAATAAATTGCCATTGGAGCTTTTCCCCGAACTTGTTGATAAACTAGCATTAGGAGGGCATTCGGTTGTTGTGGCTTGAAGTGCGGTATCCGATTTAGGGGGCGGTGGTGTTGATTGTGTCGTGAGTAGAGGTCGGAAGGTAGTTGGTGGCGGTGGAGGACCTATGACGTGGACTAAAGTGGGTTTCTGCATTGATTGGGGACGAACACTTCCTGTACATACACAATAATATTTTTTTTTTAGTTAGAAGTCAGTTGTGTTACGTACCGTCGTAATATTGCGCGCCCTCCTCTTGAAAATGATGGTGGCGCATGGAAATGTCATCTCCTTCCCCTGGGCGGTGTAGCTGGGGGATGAGGTTCAACCACAGCGACATTTTGTGCCCACGGTAATGGTTCTTCATTTCCGCTTTGTTACCTGCACAAGAAATGCCTGTACATATGACCAGAATGTCTTTTGTCTATTCCATTCCAGCAACTGCATTTTCCGACTCCTTCAGAACGATGGAAGTCGGAAAATACAATAGCTGGAATGAAGTAACGAATAGCTCGTGGATATGACACAAAAGTAGAAGAGTTCATGTGTTTCCATAGTCTTACCGAAATTCACATAACATTTGTAGCTACTGCATTTTCCGACTCCCTTAGAACGCACAGAAATATTTCAATGTATTCAATCTATTCTAACGGGAGTCGGAAAATGCAGTTGCTGAAATGAAATAACGAATAGCTAGTGGATGTGTCACAAAAGTAGAACAGTTCATGTGTTGTCATAGTCTTACCGAAATTCACATCATAATTCGAATAATATCGAGTTATTCTATTGCAGCTATTACATTTTCCGACTTCCGTAGAACGCACACAAATATTTCAATGTATTCAATCTATTCTAATTGCAATATTTTGTTTGTGGCTACTGATGGCACTCTAGCATTGACAAATAAAGCAGCAAATAAGCTCGCTGTACATTGCAATATTCATCGTCAAAATTTGGGGGCAAAAAATTGGATTATTACATTATCAGCAGTCTCTGCAAAACCGATACTAATCCACTATCAACAGTTTTTTTCGAGCTATTCCATTCCAAACTATGGGAGTCGGAAAATGCAG
This sequence comes from Dromius quadrimaculatus, assembly GCA_963989225.1. NCBI lineage: Eukaryota > Metazoa > Arthropoda > Insecta > Coleoptera > Carabidae > Dromius > Dromius quadrimaculatus. Next base: position 69,424,503 of record OZ022324.1, on the reverse strand, counting down.
TTGCTGGAATGAAACAACGAATTGTTAGTGGATGTGTCACAAAAGTAGAACAGTTCATGTGTTTCCATAGTCTTACCAAAATTCACATCGTAATTCGAATGATATCGAGTTATTCCATTGCAGCTATTACATTTTCCGACTCCCTTAAAACGCACAGAAATATTTCAATGTATTTAATCTATTCTAATTGCAATATTTTGTTTGTGGCTACTGATGGCACTCCAGCATTGACAAATAAAGCAGCAAATGAGCTCGCTATACATTGCATTATTCATCGTCAGCCTTTAATATTTTTAACATGCTTATACCAATTTGGGTTATAGATCCAGTTTTGCAAAGACTGCAGATAATGTGGGAAAACTGTTTTATCCACCTCTACCAGTTAATTTACAAATTAATTATTGTTTAATGTAACGTGCAAGAATTGAATGAGTCCTGAATCAATCTATGTTGTCTGGGCGGAGCCTCTTGTCCCCGTTGTATCGTACCGCACCGCACCACTTCGGGGCGCACGCAATCTAGTGCCGTGCTTGACTAAATCTAGAATATTCCGAGAGACAAACGACCTGACAAAAACAGTGAACTGTGAACAATAAAACAGTGAAATAAATAAATAAATAATTAAAAATAAATATTGAAATGACAGGACGGATGATTATAAAGTGGAGAATGAAAGACATATAAAGTTCTGTGAATCTGAGAAGTTTTAATTAGTAAGTTTATGAAAAATATTCCATAGAAACTTGAGCAATGAATTCATTTACTGCTCTTTTGTGAATTAAAATCTAAAATTTGCTGCGTTTGAATATCTTGAAGTTGTAGAAGTAATTAGCAATTCAACTTTAATCCAGTTTCAGCTAAAAGTAACCAAGAAAATATGAATTTTCTTTTCTTTAATAATTAAACAGAGTGATAATTTTGGAATTTTGTGGACGTCCTTAATTAACCAGAAAATATTGCAAAATCTTTGCAAATTATATCAGGGACTCATTACTCCTCCGCACGACGATATTTTAACATTGTTTTTAATTAATGTGATTAATGGTTTGAAATTGGAGCAATGAAGTATAGCGAGAGCTCCTCTCCATAATCCAGGGAATAGTTGTAGATAAATGCTGGTAATTTCTGTTGGGAATAAAGCGAATTATGATACTGATATATATTTGTATTGTTTACGATGAAAGTTGAGCCTTTTTGGGTTTTTTCTTGGTGATTTATTGCTGCGTTTTCACCAGTAAAATACGGATTCGGAGACAGTTGGAGGTATATATTATCCTGCAGTTGGAGTTCAAGTAGAATATATGTTGGACATATTGGGCTTTATCCTGCCTAAAATGCGCATCCACTAAATCTCTTTCATTACGTTTTCCTGTGGAGTACAAATACCCCTGTTACAGAATGCATTTTTGATTGTACAAACGTATTTCTATTCATTTCAGAACAAACTTGTATTGCTGTTATGTGATTTTCCGACTTCCATCGTTTAAAGGGAGTCGGAAAATGCAGTAGCTGCAATGGAATACTCGATATCATTTGAATTATATAAATAGGAATAAGAAAACACACGAAATGTTATGTGAATTTCGGTAAGACGGAAACACATGAACTGTTCTACTTTTGTGACACATCCACTAGCTTTTCGTTATTCCATTCCAGCTACTGTATTTTCCGACTCCCGTAGTTTGAAGGAAGTCGGAAAATGCAGTGACTGGATTGGAGTAGCTCGAAATAAATTATCGATAGTGGATTAGTTTCTTGCGTCCAAATGCTGGAGTGCCATCTGTAGCAACAAACAAAATATTGCAATTAGAATAGTTTGAATATTGTAACGTGCGGGAGTAGGGAAGGTCGTAAAGATGACGCGCCGCGCCGCATCACATCACCCCTCCCGATGGAAGCCTCCAGCAATATTCCAGAATGTGGTAGAACTTTCGAGAAATGGATATTTCTATTTCTATTCAATCACAAACTATATTTCTTCAAGCAATAAACATAACAATATATTGAAATATTTCTGTGCGCAGCAGCAAACGATTGTAATCTTCATCATTTTCATTACAAAGCTTCTGCAATATTTTCTGGTTAATTGAAGACGTCCACAAAATTTGTTCCATTTTAAAATTATCACTCTGTTTAATTATTAAGGAAAGTATTTCCAGCTGAAACTGGATTAAAGTTGAATTGCTAATTACTTCTACGACTTCAGGATATTCAAACGCAGCAAATTTTAGCTTATATTTTAATTCACAAAAGAGCAGTTTCTATGGAATATTTTTCATAAACTTAGTAATTAAAACTTCTCAGACTCATAGAACTTTATACGTCTTTTATACTCCACTCTGTAATCATTCGTCCTGTCATTTCAATATTTATTTTTAACTATTTATTTATTTATTGCACTAACCACTCACTATTTCACTGTTTCATTGTTCACAATTCACTGTTTTTGTCAGGTCGTTTGTCTCTCGAAATATTCTAGATTCAGTCTAGCACGTTACTAGATTTTTCCATCGTGCGCCCTGGAGTGGTGCGGTGCGGTACGATACAACGAGGACGAAAGGCTCCGCCCAGACAACAGATACTGATTAAAAGTTTATTTTATTTTTGCACGTTACATTTAATAATTATCCAAGAATTAATTTGTAAATTTATTGGTAGAGGTGGGTAAAACAGTTTTCCCACATTATCAGCAGTCTCTGCAAAACTGAATCTATAACCCAAATTAGTATATGCATATTAAAAACATCTTGAAAAAAAAAATTAATATGGAGAGTTTAAATGCTGACGATGAATAATGCAATGTACAGCGAGCTCATTTGCCACTTCATTTGTCAATGCTGGAGTGCCATCAGTAGAAACAAACAAAATATTGCAATTACAATAGATTGAATATATTGGAATATTTTTGTGCGCAGCAGCAAACGATTGTTTTCTTCATCATTTTTATTACAAAGCTGCAAAGAAAGTCCAATACTGAATAAAATACTCAAAAAGAGAGTCAACGTACTTTCGTAAGCAGCAGCAAAGCAAATCTTATTAAATAACTCATTGATTACTCCAATAATTTAATAAAGCGACGTATGCAGACGTTTATTAGAATTTTAAGCGAGTACTTTTGGAACTGTTTGTTTCAAATGACGCCCCGTCATCACTGGAGTGCCATCAGTAGCCACAGATAAAAGACCATGGTAAATGCATACACTTTTATGTGATTTACGGTATAATATATATATATATATATATATATATATATATATATATATATATATATATATATATATATATATATATATATATATATATATATATATATATAAGTTTATAAGCATACTCATTCTCTACTCCAATCATTTTGTCATTTTGTCATGTGGTTTCTGGGTTATTCCACTCCAGCTACTGCATTTTCCGACTCCTTTAGAACGACGGGAGTCGGAAAATGCAGTTGCTGGAATAAAATATGTCAATACCTACATGAAAAAATAATTGAAGTGGAGAGTGACAGTACTTTTGGTGCTGTTCTTTTAATTGACGCCCTGTCATCACTGGAGTGCCATCAGTAGCCACAGATAAAAACCATGGAAAATGCATACACTTTTATGTGATTCACGGTAAGATTATGGAAAATATTGCACGTATGTACAAAAATAGAGCAAATTTCTTTATGAATAATTTATAAATATAAAAGTTCATCAGCATACTCACTCTCTACTTCAATCATTTTCTCATGTGGTTTCTGGATTACTCCACTCCAGCTATTGTATTTTTCGACTCCTTTCAAACGACGGGAGTCGGAAAATGCAGTTGCTGGAATAAAATAACTCAGAATCCACATGAAAAAATGATTGAAGTGGAGAGTGAGAGTACTTTTGGTACTGTTGTTTTAAGTGACGCCCTGTCATCACTGGAATGCCATCAGTAGCCACAGATAGAAGACCATGGAAAATGCATACTTTTTTATGTGATTTACGGTAAGATTATGGAAAATATTGCACGTATGTACAAAAATACAGCAAATTTCTTTATGAATAAATTATATTTTAAAGCTTATCAGCATACTCACTCCCTATTCCAATCAATTTCTCATGTGGTTTCTGGGTTATTCCACTCCAGCTACTGCATTTTCCGACTCCCTTCGAACGACGGGAGTCGGAAAATACAGTAGCTGGAATGGAATCAGAATCCACATGAAAAATGATTGAAGTGGAGAGTGAGAGTACTTTTGGTGCTGTTGTTTTAAATGACGCCCTGTCATCACTGGGATGCCATCAGTAGCCACAGATAAAAACCATGGAAAATGCGTACACGTTTATGTGATTTACGGTAATATTATGGAAAATATTGCACGTATGTACAAAAACAGCGCAAATTTCTTTATGAATAAATTGGATTTACATATGCAAACGATACAAAATGTTTTTATTGAAAAAATTCAATTCTGTGGATGTTATGAAATAATTGTTTTGTATTCCAATATATCAATACTTGATGCCACACCCAACAAAAAAAGCTCCTCTACTCGTCTTTAATTAACATGATGAAGATTCGCGATATTTTCTTCCAGCTTGATAATTAGGGCGTTGCCAAATCTATGTCAGAAATTTTCAATAAAGCCGTGCGACATCTCAGCTGTGATTAATATGCTCTTGAGTTGAAATTCACTCTAAGTAAGCCTTCATAACGATCTAGAAAAAAGAGGTCATCGTTCTTCAGATGAACTATATGTTGGCTTCGTTCGTTGGCTAGCGTATGGAATTTTTTGTAATTTTTCAAGAGAACGAGGACGCTGTTTTCTAGATGAAGTGCTTTCGCATGTGAGTGTTTTGCTGATTTTATTTTAATTACTCTAAAAGTTTCTGGCGGTATCGATTTGTTGGACGATATGATGAATGAAGTATAATTGGGATGCTAAATTGGGCGGCAACTGTAAAATAATAAATTTCGCTTGGAAGGTAGATTTATAGCCGAGATTTATTACTGCAGGCGACTGTCTTATGTTTTCTACTTCTATTTGCACTCATTATGAACGTAAGTATAAGCTTTGAATGAAAACTATATGGAATTGAGCACATTCAGTAGGGAGGTGAGGTATGTTCTAGCCCAGTTATGTGCTAGAACTCTCATAGCATAACTACTTATTTGTTTGTCATGTTTCAAAATTACCTAGTTCTAAATATAATTGGTTGATGGTGTCGAACGTATCCCAGAAAGGTGCGTGGGTCCCATCCTCCAGAGGAGTCCCTTTTGCTTTTGATGACATGTCTGATGGAGATACTGTTGGTCCATTCCCATTCGGATCTCTGTAATAAAAAGTACATAAATATTTCATTACTTTCAGTTTCAAGTAAAAAACTGTATGCCATTCCAGTTACTGCATTTTCCGACTCCTTTCAAACCACGGGAGTCGGAAAATACAGTTTCTGGAATCCACATGAAAAAATGATTGAAATGGAGAGTGACAGTACTTTTGGTGCTTTTGTTTTAAATGAAGCCCTCTTATCACTGGGGTGCCATCAGTAGCCACAGATAGAAGACCATGAAAAATGCATACACTTTCATGGAAACCATGGAAATTTCTTGTAGTTATTCAGGCATGATTAATATGAAAGCTTTTGAAAGAAAATTCAAAGGCGTCGTGGTGTAATAAACACGAGAATAAAAGAAAATCAAAGAATACAAAAATGTTATTCAAATATCTCAATCTTTTCACAATCAGGTACATTTCATAACGACTTTTTTAGATCCAAAATGAATTAATATCCTTTTGTGAGGAGACAGGTGGATCTATCATTGAGATAGAGCCCCTTTGATGCGCTGAGCTGCGCACGACAGTATTTTAATGTAAAGTTATCTGCTCTAAGATCAAACGAAAAGTTTCAGACGAATGCATTTTCTTCTTGTAAAAATGATTTATTGAATTTTTTACTGCAGTAAAAAACAACATTTGCTATCAAAAAGCTAGCGAAAATTGCTCATTATATTTTTTCGCGTGCAAACCGCTTCAGTGAGATAAATTTCAGGAGAGTTTCAGATTACATTTCCGGTGGCGGTACCTTCTACAAGACTATAAATACTAAATGAGATGATTCCGGCGACGAGATGAGAATGTGAGCACTTTGTGAGATTTCGCAGACAGAGAAGTGAATTTTTCGGATGGGTAGTGTCTGGAGATACGAGATTATCTTATCATTGTCTCTTTCATGAGTTTGTCCTCAAGGTACGCACTACTTTCAACACTGTAATAAATTTCTTTGAGCTACGAGCAAAAAAACTGTTAAGCGCTATAGAAGCTCCTCCATTTTGAATATTTATCGTCTCTTATATAAAATGCATGTCACAGTTCTATTTTCCTGCTGCATCCAAGAGCCCCATGGTCATCATCCTCGCTATCATCGAATGTTATCGTTGTGCCGTCCGTTTCCGTTTTTGCGCGCGCATTTCGATCTGCTAAAGGGAATCAATTTACGATAAGCCTGCCCTGTATGCGGTCGTATCGTCGTCCTTTTTACCGATTTCTGTCACAGACCTTTCCGGCATAAATCACGCTTTTTACGATGACACGTGGCTTCGCGAGAAAGTTATATGCTGCCGTTGAATCGGTTAAAATATACGGGAGAGCTGATCGTTGATGTACATTCGTAGATATATATATATATATATATATATATATATATATATATATATATATATATATATATATATATATATATATATATATATATATATATATATATATATATATATATATATATATATATATATATATATATATATATATATATATATATATATATATATATATATATATATATATATATATATATATATATATATATATATATATATATATATATATATATATATATATATATATATATATATATATATATATATATATATATATATATATATATATATATATATCTTCCACTCCAGCAACTATTTTTTCCGACTCCCTTGGAACGACGGGAGTCGGAAAATACAGTTGCTGGAATGGAATAATAATAATAGAACCCATAGCGGCTCCTAAAATTTGTTTATATTTTACACTAAGACAGTGACTTTCCAAACAACGATTGCCAATGAAGTATCCTTAGACTGTAGCGCATTTTGAGATCAAATTTGAGCTCAAGTGTGCATTAAAACCCTCTTTCAAAAGAAGTGGCCTTTGTTTGAGAGCACAAAATGTGCGCAAATGCTGGGAAGTAATGTCCTCAGTTCCAAAGTCTTTTATGAATGTCCAATGTTTCTTCCATCGGTATGTTTGTGGAGAGAGATATGATGTCAGAGCTGACTGAGAGATTTGACATACTCATAGTTTATTTGGGGGAGTTCAGACAGCTAAAATTATATATCTCATTTCAATTGACTGCTAGAAACGCTGTAGTTTTTGCTAGCATACCCCAAAAAATATACATCGAATGAAAATATACATACCCACTATTTTGATTATTTACTTATGTGGATTCTGAGCTATCCCATTCCAGCAACTGCATTTTCCGACTTCTTTCAAACTAAAGGAGTCGGAAAATACAATAGCTGGAATGGAATAACTCATAATCCACATGAGAAAATGATTGAAATAGAGAGTGAGTATGTTGAATAATTTTAAGGATGAACCAATGGACGAAGATCAAACCAAGGAAGTCGGAAAATGCAGTAGCTGGAATGGATTAACTCAGAGTCCATATGAGAAAATGATTGGAGTAGAGAGTGAGTATGCAAGTGAACTTTGAGGATGAACCAATGGACGAAGATCAAACCAAGGAAGTCGGAAAATGCAGTAGCTGGAATGAGATAGCTCAGAATCCACGTAAGTAAATAGTTGGAGAAGAGAGTGAGTATGCTGATAAACTTTGAGGATAAGCTAATGGACGAAGATCAAACGAAAGGAGTCGGAAAATGCAGTAGCTGGAATGGAATAACTCATAATCCACATGAGAAAATGATTGAAGTAGAGAGTGAGTATGTTGAATAATTCTGAGGATGAACCAATGGACGAGGATCAAACTAAGGGAGTCGGAAAATGCAATAGCTGGAATGGAATAACTCATAATCCACATGAGAAAATGATTGAAATAGAGAATGAGTATGCTGATTAAATTTGAGGATGAACCAATGGACGAGGATCAAACTAAAGGAGTCGGAAAATGCAGTAGCTGGAATGGAATGACTCAGAATCCACATGAGAAAATGATTGGAGTAGAGAGTGAGTATGTTGAATAATTCTGAGGATGAACCAATGGACGAGGATCAAACTAAGGGAGTCGGAAAATGCAATAGCTGGAATGGAATAACTCATAATCCACATGAGAAAATGATTGAAATAGAGAATGAGTATGCTGATTAAATTTGAGGATGAACCAATGGACGAGGATCAAACTAAAGGAGTCGGAAAATGCAGTAGCTGGAATGGAATGACTCAGAATCCACATGAGAAAATGATTGGAGTAGAGAGTGAGTATGTTGAATAATTCTGAGGATGAACCAATGGACGAGGATCAAACTAAGGGAGTCGGAAAATGCAATAGCTGGAATGGAATAACTCAGAATCCACATGAGCAAATAATCGGAATAGTGGGTATGTATATTATATATATATATATATATATATATATATATATATATATATATATATATATATATATATATATATATATATATATATATATATATATATATATATATATATATATATATATATATATATTCATATTATATATATATTTACACACATACCCACTATTTCGATCATTTACTTATATAGATTCTTAATTAGTCATTCCAGCAACTGCGTTTTCCGACTTCCTTCAAACGAAAGGAGTCGGAAAATGCCGTAGCTGGTCAAATAATTTTTTCTTGGTTGTTGTTCATGTGGATTTCAGGTAAAATTAAAAATATTTCAACGTAACTTCCTCCTACGTCCATATTCTACTACCCCGGGGGAAGTGACAATTAGATGTCAGAATTTTTTTCAATTTTTGAAATATACGTTCCCATATTTGTTGGGGCCGATGACAAGAAAATGGACATGAATGATGGAGCTCCTGCTCACTTTCGCAAGGATTCTACTTTAATGGTTCTGAGTACAGTGAAATGATTAATTTTGTGAAAGTGGATTCAAATCACATCACAAGTCTCCTGGAATTCTTGATTAAAATTTTGGACGTATTCAAGCTCAAGAAATGTCAAATAAAGAGATTTCTTTTCAATAAAAAAGCAGTCTTTGAAGTCGTGAGCTGAATGAGATATTAATTTTCTTCAAATTAAATGTGTTGCTTCAAACTTTTAGCGAATAATTCATATTTTCGCTATAATGTTTACATAATTACGTCAGCGAGACAAGTTCATGTCACTAAATACATGCGTCTGCATCATTAATCACATAATGTATGATGGTGTAGCCTTGTTATCGTCAGCAGACTACGACAAGCCTTGCAGGCTTGGATTGAGGGAGAAAGTGTGACAAGTAGTGATTTACTGCATTACAAATTGATATTTGTGGGATGAAAATATACAACCTACAAGATTATCCATGAATCTGTATTCAAGGTACGCACTTACAGCAACTGTATTTTCCGACTCCTTTAGTTTGGAGTTGAGGGAGTCGGAAAATGCAGTTGCTGGAAAGAATCCACATAAGCAAATAATCGGAATAGCGGGTATGTATGTATATATATATATATATCCACCTTGATCCGTTGCTCACGCAATTTGAGCATGTTAATGTCCACGTAAGCGTAGCATATGTGATTTACTTGCAATGACATGTGGGTGAAACAGTGCCAGTGTAACTATGTCAACATCCCTCAGTGCATTGCTGTAAAATAGGACATCAAGGGTGGCCACGACCACCATCGTCTTTTGTTATGTAGATGCACAGTCGCACAGTCGCACAGGTGACTTGATTTATTAGACGATGAGGGTGAGTGTTGGTAATTAGGATGTGGTCACACTGAAATATTCTGGACCTCTCGCGAATAATGGCTTTGTTAAATGAATTCCACTTCAGGCTGCTAATGGGCTTTGTTTTGCTTTGTTCTTTGCTAATTGTAATTTGTGGGCGTTAATATGAAATATAGCTTTCCGGTGACAATTTGAAATGGACACTATGAAAAATAATTGGAATATTATCGAGAAGGTTGAATTTTAATGAGATAAATTCATTTCGGAAAAGAATCATGAATAAAACAATAGGGCAGAGGCCCTTAAAGTACCATTAACTGAGATAATCAATATCTCATAACACATTATTCTGGAACATCCAAGCATCGCTATCTCAAATTTTGTACACGTACTGTGCGACAGAAGATTGATACACCGTTTTTTTTTTTTTTATTGATTTGAATAGTGATTGGTGGTGAGCCATCCAGGCAAGGTTTTACGTGCCAAATAAATAAAAACAGCCCTTAATAGTGCTTTAACACACGCCCAGATCGTAAAACAAGCCCTCACGTCAAAGACGAGATGGGATCGAAACTAAGATAGCTATTTAATGGGCGGCGAAAGTACACATTGTCGAATACCCACTGCGACGAATTTTGCTTTGTGTGAATGCCCGTTGAGAACAAACGACTAATAGTAGTGGTTTGATAAACATTGAATATGTCAAGTAGAGCTTGGTTGGAGCGGGCGAAGCCCGCTTATTAGTTAGGTGCGAAGCACCACCAGTCAAAACCAAAAACTGCTTTTCATAAACATTGAGCATAGCACGTCGAGCTTAGACAAGGCGGGCAGAGCCCGCCCGTTAGTTTGACCCTCAGTGCAAATTTATTGGAATAAACGGTAAAAAATTCAAGACTCACCCTTTCCTAGCGAAGTTAGCGATGTAATGGATGAGCAGTCGAGAGACAGAGATGTCGGTGTGGCTGTAATTGTGCGGAAAAAACGGCTGTCCAGCGACTAAAGGCAGCCCCAGCACGTATGGAACGTCCTCACCTCGCACGCTTCCAGAGCGCTGAAACATTCAAGTATTGATTGATTTCTTGTAGCTTCTCATAAAAACAGAGCATAAGAAATTGTACAGTGAAATCCGGGTCCATTATATATTTTTATTTTTCTCCGGCGTGGTTTGCTGAGTATTACATAGCTCCCAGGAAACAGCTTGTCATAACTTATTCACAATTGTTTGTCTATCCACGTACAAAGCATTGGTTAAACGACCCACGAGGAATCAAAACTACAGCGAGATATATACACCCTGTATAAAAATAGTAATCTACAATTGATGGACAAGGGCAATTTATCTTAATGTTTAACTTCACCAACATGCATCTGCATTTGAAATGCGCTCTCAAGGCCAAAATAAATCTAAAAGAAAATGGTGTTTGGCAGCCTTCCATCTTTTTCTGCCACCTCGTATGGAAGTGACGAATAGAGATCGATGTATAGTGTATATATCATTTATACAAGATCCTGACAGCATTGAATAAGAAACAAAAACAATTTTTACTTCACAACAGTGCGACATGCGCGCAAGACAAGTAGTTATATAACAGGGCTTCTGGCTAACTTCAATGCATCAAATCCCCCGCTGGCCCCCGAAGTTAGTGATAAGACATTATGTTACATTGACCCACTTATAAACATTTGTACCCTACTAGCAAGCAAAAATATTGATGCCGTGTAATTAATCATGCACCCCGAAATATTGATCGTGAGGGTCATGCCCTGATGCACACCCTTCGCCAAAAGGGTCATGGTTTGATGCACACACGTGCAGGCAACGTGGCAGCGCTGGTGATCTTGAAATAAAAATCAGTAGGTATAACACGGGGGCTCTGGCGCTGATAAGAACGTAAAAGCGAGTTGAGCAGCGGGCACCCGAGGGATCAAACTTGAGCCCAATACAGTCGGAAATGGTGTATTAAAAACCTTTTGAAAAAAAGTGCACTTTGTTTGAGAGCTACTGCCTACAACAGTACGACATGCGCACAAAACGTGCGCAATCAATGGCTTTAGTTTCGAAGCATCTCATGTATAAGTTTGCCGGAACTGGTGATAGTGAAGAGCCCATAGAGACTCCTTGTATTTGATTATATTTGAGTCTAAGACAGTGACTTTCTGAATAACGATTGCTAATGAAGCATCCCTCGACAGTCTTTTATAAATAGACTTGCAGGAACTGGTTTATTTACTTATGTGGTTTCTAAATCATCCCATTACAGCTACTGTATTTTCCGACTTCCTTCAAACTAAAGGAGTTGGAAAATGCAATAGCTGGAATGGAATAACTCAGAGTCCACATGAGAAAATGATTGGAATAGAGAGTGAGTATGCTGATTGACTTTAAGGATGAGTCAATGGACGAGGATCGAACGAAAGAATAAAATAACTCGGAATTCTCATCGGAAAATGATTGAAGTAGAGTGTGAGTATGCTGACTAACTTTGAGGATGAGTCAATGGACAAATATCAAACAAAGGAGTCGGAAAATGCAGTAGCTAGTATAGATTTTCTTAAAATCCAGATGAGAAAATGATTGGATTAGAGAGTGACTATGCTGATAAACTTTGAGGATGAGCCAATGGACAAGGATCAAACTGAGGGAGTCGGAAAATGTAGTAGCTAGAATAAAATAACACAGAATTCACATGAGAAAATGATTGGAGTAGAGAGTAAGTATGCTGATAAACTTTGAGGATGAACCAATGGACGAATATCAAACAAAGGAGTCGGAAAATGCGGTAGCTAGTATAGATTTCCTTAAAATCCAGATGAGAAAATTATTGGATTAGAGAGTGACTATGCTGATAAACTTTGAGGATAAGCCAATGGACAAGGATCAAACGAAGGGAGTCGGAAAATGTAGTAGCTAGAATAAAATAACTCAAAATTCACATGAGAAAATGATTGGAGTAGAGAGCAAGTATGCTGATAAACTTTGAGGATGAACCAATGGGCGAATGTCAAAGGAGTCGGAAAATGCAGTAGCTAGTATAGATTTCCTTAAAATCCAGATGAGAAAATTATTGGATTAGAGAGTGACTATGCTGATAAACTTTGAGGATAAGCCAATGGACAAGGATCAAACGAAGGGAGTCGGAAAATGTAGTAGCTAGAATAAAATAACTCAAAATTCACATGAGAAAATGATTGGAGTAGAGAGCAAGTATGCTGATAAACTTTGAGGATGAACCAATGGGCGAATATCAAAGGAGTCGGAAAATGCAGTAGCTAGTATAGATTTCCTTAAAATCCAGATGAGAAAATTATTGGATTAGAGAGTGACTATGCTGATAAACTTTGAGGATGAGCCAATGGACAAGGATCAAACTAAGGGAGTCGGAAAATGTAGTAGCTAGAATAAAATAACACAGAATTCACATGAGAAAATGATTGGAATAGAGAGTAAGTATGCTGATAAACTTTGAGGATGAACCAATGGACGAATATCAAAGGAGTCGGAAAATGCAGTAGCTAGTATAGATTTCCTTAAAATCCAGATGAGAAAATTATTGGATTAGAGAGTGACTATGCTGATAAACTTTGAGGATGAGCCAATGGACGAGGATCAAACTAAGGGAGTCGGAAAATGTAGTAGCTAGAATGAAATAACACAGAATTCACATGAGAAAATGATTGGAATAGAGAGTAAGTATGCTGATAAACTTTGAGGCTGAACCAATGGACGAATATCAAAGGAGTCGGAAAATGCAGTAGCTAGTATGGATTTCCTTAAAATCCAGATGAGAAAATTATTGGATTAGAGAGTGACTATGCTGATAAACTTTGAGGATGAGCCAATGGACAAGGATCAAACTGAGGGAGTCGGAAAATGTAGTAGCTAGAATAAAATAACACAGAATTCACATGAGAAAATGATTGGAGTAGAGAGTAAGTATGCTGATAAACTTTGAGGATGAACCAATGGGCGTATGTCAAAGGAGTCGGAAAATGCGGTAGCTAGTATAGATTTCCTTAAAATCCAGATGAGAAAATTATTGGATTAGAGAGTGACTATGCTGATAAACTTTGAGGATGAGCCAATGGACAAGGATCAAACTGAGGGAGTCGGAAAATGTAGTAGCTAGAATAAAATAACACAGAATTCACATGAGAAAATGATTGGAGTAGAGAATAAGTATGCTGATAAATTTTGAGGATGAACCAATGGACGAATATCAAAGGAGTCGGAAAATGCAGTAGCTAGTATAGATTTCCTTAGAATCCAGATGAGAAAATGATTGGATTAGAGAGTGACTATGCTGATAAACTTTGAGGATGAGCCAATGGACAAGGATCAAACTAAGGGAGTCGGAAAATGTAGTAGCTAGAATAAAATAACACAGAGTTCACATGAGAAAATGATTGGAATAGAGAGTAAGTATGCTGATAAACTTTGAGGATGAACCAATGGACGAATATCAAAGGAGTCGGAAAATGCAGTAGCTAGTATAGATTTCCTTAAAATCCAGATGAGAGAATGATTGGATTAGAGAGTGACTATGCTGATAAACTTTGAGGATGAGCCAATGGACAAGGATCAAACTGAGGGAGTCGGAAAATGTAGTAGCTAGAATAAAATAACTCAGAATTCACATGAGAAAATGATTGGAATAGAGAGTAAGTATGCTGATAAACTTTGAGGATGAACCAATAGACGAATATCAAAGGAGTCGGAAAATGCAGTAGCTAGTATAGATTTCCTTAAAATCCAGATGAGAAAATTATTGGATTAGAGAGTGACTATGCTGATAAACTTTGAGGATAAGCCAATGGACAAGGATCAAACTAAGGGAGTCGGAAAATGTAGTAGCTAGAATAAAATAACACAGAATTCACATGAGAAAATAATTGGAGTAGAGAGTAAGTATGCTGATAAACTTTGAGGATGAACCAATGGACGAATATCAAAGGAGTCGGAAAATGCAGTAGCTAGTATAGATTTCCTTAAAATCCAGATGAGAAAATTATTGGATTAGAGAGCGACTATGCTGATAAACTTTGAAGATGAGCCAATGGACAAGGATCAAACTAAGGGAGTCGGAAAATGTAGTAGCTAGAATAAAATAACACAGAATTCACATGAGAAAATGATTGGAATAGAGAGTAAGTATGCTGATAAACTTTGAGGATGAACCAATGGACGAATATCAAAGGAGTCGGAAAATGCAGTAGCTAGTATAGATTTCCTTAAAATCCAGATGAGAAGGATTACAGAGCGACTATGCTGATAAACTTTGAAGATGAGCCAATGGACAAGGATCAAACCAAGGGAGTCGGAAAATGTAGTAGCTAGAATAAAATAACACAGAATCCACATAAGTAAATAATCGTAAACGTAGGTATGTATGTTAATATATATACAAAGTTTTTCTACTCTTGAAGTCATCCATCTCCACAAACTGAAACTACGATTGCGTCTTTTTTTCTGAGCTTGCTCTTAGCGGTTCGAATATTTATTCCGGAGAGCTTTCCGAATGAAGTTACTTTGCATATGAAAAGATGCATTTGGATGATAAGGATACGTGGGAAGCGGCGAGAAATTCATGATAGAAAAAAGTGATTGCTGTATATATGGAAATTTCAAGCCAAATATTTTATTTATCCTTTCATTCAGAATCAATAGCTGTAAGAGTTGAACAAACAAAGAACTGTTTGGAGAAGGATTATCCCATCTAAAGTCATCACAAGGAAAGCTTATTTTTGTTGGGATATGATGCGAAATGCTGAAAAGCGAATGTGTCAATAATGTAAGAAACAAATTCCCGAATACATAAAGAGGACATCTTTGTTGGCAATTTCAGCATCCGACTGCGCCAGTTCATTTTGGAGTACGTGATGTAGCCAACGAAGTTGGGTGGAATAAGGGACACTTTATGACACTGCTTCTCATAGCTTTAATTAATTTGTTCGTGGCTGTTTTTTGCTCCAGCCCTCTACTTAATTGTTTTATAATTTAATACGCGTGGAACTGTGCCCTTGCTTTAATATTGAATAACTCAAGGTTTTTGCTTTTGATGTATGCTTCTGACTATGGAACGTGTTCTGCATGAATTCTGCTAGCATTTATACGAGGAATTTCTCCGCTAACCAAATGGAATGCCTTTAGAAATATTACATGAAAATAGTAATTTCTCTAAGAAGATCTTTGAAGTTTGTTCACGGGTTGTCAATCACCTCATACTTTACGTGCACAATCCTCAGCGACTCAGATTTAAAGCGCATTCTACGTTGAAAGATAAAGAATGCGCTGCATCTGAAGTTAATCCCAGCATCTATTCTCTCAAGTATTGAATATTCAATGAACCGCGAAGTTCGCTAACCATTTACCTAGAACATACTTTATTGATACGAACTTGTCTCGTTTTTCTCAAGACTCAAAGGCTAACAACGTGAACAGCTATTGGACTAGACATTGCAAAACTTTTTTTTCGAGTATTTTAACTTGTCGCTTGCACAATATGAAAGCTTTCTACTTATTTTTGAGTTCAGTAACCATCAAATATTGATGCCTGATGAATATAAAAGTCATTTTATTACATTACAGCAACTATATTTTCCGACTCCTTTCAAACTAAAGGAGTCGGAAAATACAGTTGCTGGAATGAAATACAGAATCCATAGTGAATAATCGGAATATTGGGTACATTACCTGGGGAAAATCTCGCTCATCAGTCTGATGAAGAAAATGAAGAAAAAACGTCTTTCCGCCTCTGAGGGTGTGAAGATATCCGATCCTAATAAGTGGGGCGGCTGTATGTCCATCACTTAGCACTTCAAGCGTCGCGTCCCGCACACTTAACGGATTTTGCATCGGTTTTTCCCAGTCCGTATACTCATTTTTTAAAGTACTAAATATTTCATTTAAATGATAATAATAAGAATTTCTCACATAAGTCCTCAATATTCTATCCCTTCTAGTTTCGTTAAAACCGTACAACAAATCTTGCGACGTTAAATCTAAATAAGATTCCGTACTAGTAAGTCCAAACATGAGATCTCTTTCTGGGAAATCTGCCAGTTCGAAGCCCGCAGATGTAGCCACTGTACTTGCTGACTGCGTCCCTAACGAAGGTGGGGGGTTGATGTTTGCAGGGTTGAGCAGAACTGTCCCGTCGATGAAGGGCGCAAAACCTGGGAGGAAACGTGGCGGGTCCACGTGTACTGATAGTAGTTGTTGTAGGGGTCTGGTGCGGAGACAGGGGGCCAAATCATCCTCCAGTAGATCGCCATGGCAGTCTGTTTGTTCAGCTACACGTCGTTTTACCGTCAGAGGGTCCCGTTGGAGGGCCCACGGGCTAAGGCCGCTGCCGCTCAGCAAAATCGCTCGGTGTAATAATTCTAGAACAAACAGAAATACTTCAAACAATTTGTGAGCCAACATCATAAACTGTTCCAGAACTCTCTTACAGTCACTACTAATGCCAAATTAGAAACTCAACTTTCCCTTTTATTTTACTTCGGAAATAATACAGAATCATGAGCTAGCAATGTCTTACTAACTCATTTTCTATCTCTTTCTACCCCGTGAGAGTTTGTTGAAAGTATCTCCCTTCCTGTAAGAAGCTCAGTGCTGATTCAGGAAGTACTTGACATCAAGCGTGTTTTATGAGAAGGCCTACCTTTGCTGGAATTATTCGGAGGGCTTGATGTAATTAAATTATGATTTCTACATGTCTGTTTAATGAAAATGTCATCCATTGTTTGTTTGAAGTTTATAATTAATTCTTTTGTCAACGAAATTATTGTTCCGAAACTATTTGGACAACAGATGCCGCCATAACTCATTATATAACAAAATAATAGACCCTTCTTCTAAAATTCATTACTAGATAATTAATAAACAGTTTTCTCCAAGAAATACTAGTAGTAGTAGATATGCTGTACGAGTTCCGGACCACTAAACGCGAATAAGCCATCTTAGTCGCTACTACATAATACAGTTTTATCAGTTTTTCGCTAGTTTGAAATATAAATCGGATTATTGTAATTATTTATAGCAAAGCGGATAATCCCTGTATCAATTACGTAGTACAAATAATCCCAAATTTAATTATCTTCAATAAATCTTGACTTATAATTAGTTACAAGCATTAGGTTTCAACGGAGTAATCAATTTTTCAGTAGTTAAGCTTCTTAAAAGCTTGTTTTGCATAATTTTTTTCAACAGAATTATAGTGAAGTAATGAAAATAATATAAAATTTAGTTATATATTAATGTTCCGGTTTTGCAGAGACTGCTGATAATCTGGAAAAATTATTTGAACCACCACACCAAGGTTTCCTGTTGATAGAAGAAACTTTCAGACGATGTCCTATAATAACGTTTCGAGTGCTGGCCAAATACCCCTTCGTCAAGTGTGTACGATACACCCCCTTCTTACTATATATTGTGACGATACCTCACGACTGACAGGGTTGTTGACTTTGGCAATGCTGTCGAAACTGCAGACGGTATATTCGGGCGCCAATGCGGTTGTAACAGCAGATAGAGGCTCTAGGATGTGTCACTGGGGCGAAGCATTGAAAGAAAACATACAAGGATTCGTCACACTGCGGGCCGGGGAAGTAATGACATCAGCTTATACTCGGTATATACGGGTGTGGCAAACACTTATAGTGCACGTAGTAGTGTAGTAAGGGGTGCAATCAGTCTCACAAACAAAATTGCAAATATCAAAATGTTCAGGACCCTCCCCCCTTCTCCTCTTGAAGCTATCATTACATTTCAATTCAAGCAAGTAGCCTCCGGCGTCTCTAACACCGCCGGGGAAGTAATGACATCAGCTTTTACTCGATACGGGTGTGGCAAACACTTATAGTGCAAGTAGTAGTGTAGTTAGGGGTGCAATAAGTCTCACAGACAAAATTGCAAATACCAAAATGTTCAGGGAAACCCCTCCTCCTCCTCTTGAAGCTATCATTACATTTCAATTCAAGCAAGTAGCCTCCGGCGTCTCTAACACCGCCGGGGAAGTAATGACATCAGCTTTTACTCGATACGGGTGTAGCAAACACTTATAGTAGTAGTGTAGTTAGGGGTGCAGAAGTTTCACAAACAATATTGCAAATATCCAAATGTTCAGGGAAACCTCCCTCCCCTCCTCTTGAAGCTATCATTACATTTCAATTCAAGCAAATAGCCTCCGGCGTCTCTAACACCGCCGGGGAAGTAATGACATCAGCTTTTACTCGATACGGGTGTGGCAAACACTTATAGTGCACGTAGTAGTGTAGTAAGGGGTGCAATAAGTCTCACAAACAAAATTGCAAATACCAAAATGTTCAGGGAAACCTTCCCCCCCTCCTTCTCTTGAAGCTATCATTACATTTCAATTCAAGCAAGTAGCCTCCGGCGTCTCTAACACCGCCGGGGAAGTAATGATATCAGCTTTTACTCGATACGGGTGTGGCAAACACTTATAGTGCACGCCGTACTGTAGTTAGGGGTGCAATAAGTTTCACAAACAGAATTGCAGGTATCAAAATGTTCAGGGAAACCCCCCCCCCCCCCCACTCTACCTCTTGAAGCTATCATTACATTTCAATTCGAGCAACTAGCCTCCGGCGTCTCTAACACCTTGTAGGAAACGTTCACAATGCAGACTATTGTTAGAAAATGTAACAAAGAGCGTAAGATATGAATATTCTTGTATAGCTTGCGGCACTGGATTGAGTTCCGGATGATATGACTTCACCGGATGGAATGTCTGAGGATATTATGACTAAAGTATTTGGCCCCCTGCACCAGTAGACTGTTGTATTGAGCTTGAAATATCTGGTAGTAGATAAGTTGTGTCGGTTCCGGACCACTAGACGATTTTGGACTAGTTTGCAAACCAAGCCATATGTGGATACAATCAATATTTTTGCACACTCACACAATGCTTCATTTACCATATTCGCAATGAAAGCCACCGTAACAAAGGTACTATAGAATAGAGCTTATTGCTGAGCTTGGTTCAAAGTTTATCATCAATCACAGCAAGGAACGTTTGCTTGTCTGTGCGTAGTGCCAAAGAGAGCCAAGTTATTTCAAACATCAGCATGTGCGGGTATTGTAAACGCGCCTTATTTATATGATGGCACAACAATTGAAAACGAAACAAAGGATTATGTAGTAAGAGGAATAATAGCGTAGAAAGTGCGAAGGTGTCATAATACGTAAAAATCAAATAGGTCCTGAGTCTGACTCTGTTAGGGCGGAGCTTTACATCTATTTGCGTCCTACAAATTCGAACATTCGAGTAGCTTGCTAGAATGATGTAGAAATTTCTAGAAGTATACATCCGAATATATACGGGGTAGCGGCCTGACTGCGGGAGTAATGAATATCCAAAGTTTGATAAATAGATAATTCTGTAATTAAAGCCCGTTTTCGAGGTCATCAAACTTTAATATTTTATGATCTAATACGTTCCTTCAACGATAAAAAACAATGAAAGTCAGCCCCATGGGGTGAGTTCAAAGATGACGTCTAGCTTCGAATTGCGAACCATTCAAACGATGATTACCATTCTTGTTTGTAGCTATGACTTTAATAGATTGCCATGGGGACCGATATATAAAACACTGGGATCTAGATACTGCTGCGCGTTGCTTTCATCCCCGGGAGAATCTTGTTTTGTTCCCTTTTTATGTACTAGTGCTTTATTAATGATTCCGGCGTGAAGAGAGTCTCAGTAGTAGTTGTCTTGGGAGCTGTGTGAATGATCTCTGTAATTAATCTACAAATCATCATTTTTCATGCACTATTCGACGTGCTCTTTTGTTGTATACCCAAAGTAGCTTCATTTTCATTTTCTTCAGTGAAATCAAATTCAATATCCATTCTAAGTTGTAGAATAGAAAACAAACGGTTAACACTTAACAAAAACTTGAAATATTTATTAACTAAGGGATAACATTCCAGCAACTGCATTTTCCGACTCCTTTCGAGCAAAACTAAAGGAGTCGGAAAATACAGTAGCTGTAATGGAATGCAAAATATATATTAGGTCATCCTGTATTCAACATGAGCACTAACGTTGACGTGTAATTGTAGCTTAACTGCCAGCGATACATTGTCACGAATTTAATAAGCATTCAGTAATTATAATAATTAGATCGTTGTTAATTAGCACACTGGGTTGCTTCCAATTGTCTCATGGATGGCAATTAACTTGTCACCGACGAAGTAATACCACTAAAATGGTTAACATAGTCCTGCTTTTTACCGATTATGATACTGGCAATTGTAATGTCAAAGGGCACTTCAAGATATTTGTTTTCTCTTTTGTAAAAGGTTGTTATGAGAGCTGCAAATATGAATTTTATGAAATGGGTTTTCTTGTGTCATAGAATAGAGTTTATATAAATAGTCTAGGACTGTATAGGAATTGCATACAGCAGGCAACGTCATCAAATGTTGCTGCCAAGTGGAAAACGTAAAAGTTTTGTTGTATGTGCTTTGGCCAGATATTTCTGCACACAATATGACACATTTCAGTGGAGATTCAGTTCCACTAACCTACTTTTGCTTGAGAAAAGATTTTATACTAGAATTGGTCATTGGAACAGCATGCTTGTACACAGCAACGTCTTTGTAGATTGCAGGTGTAGGACCTGTGAATCTCAACTACTAGTAATCTTATTTGATGAAAATAAAAATGTAGGGTTAATAACAGTCTCCGAAAAATATTTTTGTCTTACAAGCTGTTCAATGTGCTGCAGTCAAAATTATTTCCATTATTTACTCAATTATAGTCATTAAAATTTATTCCTCGCAGTTCAGTAGTACAGTTCCACCGGTCTTGGAACACTCATTCTGGCTGACTTGAATTTATGATTAATTGCAGTTGCAAGTGTGGGACCTGTGAATTTTATATCATAAAAGTGAAATAGTAGGGTTCATAATGATTTCCGAGAAATATTTATGTCTTACAAGTTGTTCAATGTGCTTACATGTTCACAACGGCACGACGCTTTGAAGTTGCAGCGAATATTTGAGACATCCTCAACTCATGCTTCAATATTTAGACCGCAAACTTCTTCAAAGGATTTCAAAATATTCTGAGAACATGATAAAATAATTGTCGCATTATGTTTTCAGTTAAGCCTCCGAAAATGGAACTGTACCAAACTTCCATAATAAGATTATATTTCATTTAACTTTAGCTGTATCCGGTGGAGGAAAGCAACAACAGTGCTCGTAAAGACCCAGCACAGAAACACCATGAGGACCGGATACTATTTGTAATTCAAACTAACTTGGATTAATATTATATTTACATAATTCCCTGACAAACAAATTTAATTGGAGTACATCGCTTGCGAAACCTGTAATGAGAACTCAATAGGCGACGTTATAGATTCACAAGAGGTGAAAAGTGTTCCTTGTACGTGACTGAACAAAGCACCGTGGATCGCAAGCTTCAAAGCTCGGAAGTCAAGGGGATGTGAGGATGGTTGTACTACCCTGATCAGATCTGCAGATACTGCGAAATCATTGAAATGTTGAAATTTGCTGTGTCGTGATCTTTCCAGTTCTACAGTATTCAGAAGTGTTCACAGCTACCTATATCGTTGAATGTACGCTGCTTTTTTTCACAATTTATAATAATAATAATATTTTTGACACAGAAATGACAGAAATAACTACTAGTCAGTTGATAGCTTGCTTAGAGCGGGCGAATCCCGCTTGTTAGTTGAGCGCGAAGCACCGCCAGCTAGAAAAAACCAGGCCAATCAACAGACTAAATCTTGCTTCACAGTTTAAGATTAATTAAGTTCGCGAACAAATAGACAAAAGTTGTAGGAATTCCAAATTGGTTTCGGATTGATATTAGTTCCAATTTCTGCTAGCTTCACTGCACAGTAATTCATTGAACTATTTTGAAGTTCAGCGCAGAAATACTTGACGAAGAATCAACCGAGTAATAACGTCAGCCTCAGTTATTTAATTCAAAAATTAGTTGGGAGTAATTCATGAATAACTATGCTTGATATCTACCTGAAAAGTGCGATAAATTAATGAGTTTTTGGAGGGATATTTGATTTTTTATCAAAAACGAAGTTTGAACTTGTGGTTGAGTCAAGGACGTGTTTTTTTTCTTATATATTATATATATTCCATTTCATTCCAGCTATTGCATTTTCCGACTCCCTTAGTTCATGTTTGTTATGTTCTACGGGAGTCGGAAAATGCAGTAGCTATAATGTTATGTCTAAGTAGCTGCCTAAAGTGTGCTGGTAGTTGGAGTAGTTACCGTTTACCGTCCGAATGAAGATTTGTGTCCATAAAAGGAGCTAGGTTTTGTTCTACTTGCAATTTATACGTGTTTGCACAAAAGTGCAAGATGTAGTTAAGTTATTCGAGCGAAATTGTTCCGGTCGCCTCCGGGACTATAAGCCAGTATATAACGATTGTAGAATGGTCTCCATACGCTTCTTTGATCGGAAATGGAGCCATAGGGATAAGTATTATGTATTCACAGCTTGTATCAAATATGTAAGACGTTCGCAAAGCAAGAGAATCTAGTTTAGATCGCGTAACCACACGCTTCGAGAATATTCAACCCCATCATACTTTCAGTCGATTTGGTAGACAAAATACATGAATTAAAATGACACAAGAAGAAATCATCAACAAGTTTGTCAATAAGCAATCTGTCGATGACATAATATGTAGTAGCTGGGAGCTGGACTAATAAAAAAATTACTACTTTAATGGAGGCGCATATTCTTCTCACAGTGTGACATAAATCAGCTACATTAAAACTTTTTCCATCCAGAAAACTATTAGGGAAACTGAAGTACATTAAAAATTTGAGCTCACTTTACTGTAGGTATATAAAAAGATTAAACTATCGTAAAACTTCATACAGGCTATCAAAAGTACAAATGTATTCACTAGGAGGGTGGATATCAAGAATTTTCGAATTCAACCACACGCGCTCCAACTGTTGTTTTTTAATTTTTCAGTTTAGTTGCTGTCACTGAGTTTCCCCGCGTTTGTTTATCCACTTACTTTTCTGACTTGGGCCAGAGGCTTATTAAACCAATATATTCAGCAATAACACCAACCCTCCGATTGTATAAACATTCAGGATCGTTGAAATTCTTTCACACGCGCTCGTATTGGGCAGCTTCTGATCTGCGGCGTCACAATGGAAAGCAAATTGATTCCGTCAATGTTAAAGGGGCGGCTGTACGATTTTATGACAGTCATTTGTCTAGCTGGTTCGGTCGTTACATGGCCCAAGCGGAGCGCATTGTTCCAAACTCCTGGTGAAGAGAAAGTGTAGGAACAGATATAAATATATTTGAATTGATTATAGCTGTCGTTTGTGCCATTAACGCACATTTTTTTCAATTTGCTAAAAGCAAATTTCAATTTATCCGTAGGTATAAGCCTCCAACTGTTTTGTTGAATCACAGGATTGGAATATCGGATTTTGTAATCACTGTCATCTCTAATTATGTTTGAACTTCATTTTTATTGAGTCAGATGATGAAATAAAAATCGTGTGAAACAACGCACGCCCCTGCAAAATTCGCATGGCCTTGATGGGATATTATAAAAGGATCGCATGAAGCAAAGCTTCCAGCCCCAAAGCCCAAATCCTTTACTGATAAACTAAAGACGGCCGGGCTTACAAGCAATATAACTTGAATGTGTATGATGGACCAGAGCAACCCCGATAAAACGCAAACTTATGTTCTCGGCGTTTCTCTTACTCACCCAAATTCATTTATGGTTTGATGACTCTTGATGTGTGGCGGACTTTGTCTTAATTTACCATTTAAATTGTCCTCTCTGTTACTATCATTCCAAATTGACAAGTAGATTTATAACCCATCACAGACAAATTGAAAAAGTTTCAATGAGCCACTGGAGATTCGCTAACCGTTTCAAACTTATAATGAAATAGCTCGTATCAACTGAAAATATAATTTAGTACGCCTACGTTTGTCGGTGCACTACTAAGCGCATAACAGTGCGCATACATTTATTATGACACTATCATGCGCATAATAGAGTATTTCTGAAAGGCTGTTATGGAACCGGTGAGAACATACTACTACTAAAACTGTTATGGAACCGGTGAAAACATACTACTACTGAAACTGTTATGAAACCGGTGAAAACATACTACTACCAAAACTGTTATGGAACCGGTGAAAATATACTACTACTAAAACTGTTATGGAACCGGTGAAAACATACTACTACTACTAACCTGAAATTAATGCTTTGAACAGGACATCATCTTTCTGAGAGATAAAGAAACACGGGTCAAGGTGAATAAATATATAATCCGTATCCACTGAATCTTCAGAGGGTCATCCATCCACAGAAACTGCCCGTCCAAGCAGGGATCAAAAGAAAAAGTATCGGCAGAAACGGAAATAAGATCCTCAAAGTTACATGATCAACGCACATTTTTCTCCTTTCATCGTATAATTTTCCGATAAAATACTCTTTGTGATAGGCACCAGCTAAATGAAGAGCAGGGAAACAACCCGAGGGGCTCAACGCAAGACAATTTAAAATCGCTTCATGTTTGCGAAATGACTAAAAGGCACTAGACAAGAATATCCGGAGAATAATACCTTCATCGCTTCAAGATAACACAAAATAAATCGATACTCAAACAATAAACACGTACTCACATTATATTGAATAACATTGACATTTTTCACAATTCAGTAGTTTAGTTTCACCGGTCTTGACACACTCATTTTGAGTGATCGTTCTGCGCATGGTTATATCATGAAAAATATGTGCGCGAATTTTGTAAGGCGGGCAAAGCCCGCTCTTTAGTTTAGTGCGAAGCACTGCCAGTTGAAAACAAAAACAAATAGGTGTCTCTGGGGTAGCACTAAAAGTATGATAACTACTGACAATTTTTACAGTTCAGTAGTGCAGTTTCACCGGTCTTGACACACTTATTTTGACTGACTGTTCTGTGCATGGTTATATCATGAGAAATGTATGCGCGAATTTTGTGAGGCGGGCGAAGCCCGCTCCTTAGTTGAGTGCGAAGCACTGCCAGTTGAAAACAAAAACAGGTAGGTGTCTCTGGGGTAGCACTAAAAGTATGATAACTACTGACAATTTTTACAGATCAGTAGTGCAGTTTTACCGGTCTTGACACACTCATTCTGACTGACTGTTTTGCGCGTGGTTATGTTATTAATTGAGTGAGAATATCTGATCGAATGGGAAATTGTATACGAATTGGGGAAGCGAGGGACAAGCCAAGCATCCTTGAACAAGATCAGGCTGAATTTGAGAATTCAGGAATCTTTAATGAAGGGCAATCAAATTTCAGCGTCTAGCGAAATGTGAGAAAGGCTCGTGAATCACTCGAAATACGTGATGAATTTTAAACATGCAAATTGAACATCGATTGTTATTATTTTAGCACTTAAATTCTCCCATCCAGTCACGTTTGATTTTGACAGAGAAAGTTCAAGTTTAATCGTTAATTTGCTGTCGAGTGTTTCGCTTTGATGGAACAATTCCCGGAGGTACTGAATAATTGAGTAGATGAAGGTGCAAGAAGTAATAGCAGAAGATAAAAGAATTTCATCTTTCAGTGCCTTTCAATATCATTTCATCAATCAAATCGAAAGATATGTTAATGAAATGATCGGAATCGTACCTTTTGCCACAGGTGAAACAGCAATGAAGTTCGCTAAGGCCGCTCCTGTACCATGTCCCATGAGGGTGATTCTTTCTGGGTCGCCTCCAAAAGCAGGAAGGTTTTCCCTTAGCCAGTGTAGTCCTGCTACTAAATCCATCAAGCCGAAATTACCCTGCGCACTACCTTTCGCCCCAGTCTTCAGGAACCCTGGAAAAAATATACAAAATTAGGACACATGGTATATATATATGTGAAAAATCTGTAGATGATATTCCACCGTCACAAAAAATAATTTGTGCAGTTTTTCTGGTTGTATCAACAAATGAAACAGTTTCACACGTATCTAGTGAAAAATTCTAATGCGCACAGCGGTGTCATGAATATTTAAGAAGCAATAAGCGGCACAAAGAAGAAATTACGTTGAAATGAGGATTTTTAAATTTCGTGCTTGAGTTGTGAGAGAGGAGCCTCGATGATTATCATTTTTCAGCGTTGCTCGGGCGCCATCTGCTTTAAAGTTGACATATTGGTAAAAAATTTGTGGATGACATGGTGTGCGCTGTAAAGCCCCCAACATACACTAATTTTCTTCTTTGGAGAAGTGTAAGTTCTGCTCCCGACTGGAAAAGCAAATATTCAGCCAAGGAACAGAATATGTAAAGATATTGAGGTGTCACGTCCTAGCTGACTAACTTTTGTAAATATTAGTGAATGGAAAAGATGCATCTCAATGGGATAAATGACATGGACAAACAAATCAGAATACATTGAGTGGCAAATATTAAAATTCATGTTTGCGGGATAGGTTCACAGATACGGAAAATTGAATCTCTTTGTGCTGAAGAAAGTTGGCTTTGCTTTGTGGTAATATCTTATGAATTATACCGCATTTCTTTGTACTTCGATATCCGTTCAAGAAAATTTGGCAACCCCCCCGGAGCACATAAGATTTCATGATGAGTTTATTCAAGTGAATACCAACTGGAAAATAAACTGATATTGTTTGAGAATTCAATAGTTTAATGGCTATGAGTGACCACTCTAAGAACGTTGATAATGAATGTTCTGTAACTTTTTTGAGTTCTGAATCATGCAGAATGTTTGAAAACTGTGTTTCAATATAATATTTACTTTTATCGATGATGTTTGCCGACAATTGAAAATTCCACCTTCAGGAAAAGTCAAACAAATACGCAAACAAAACTAGAATCTATAAATTGCAAAAACTGAAGCATTGAATGGAAGAACATATTTTCACAAAGTAAACAAGTCTTTTGAGCGCACGTATAATATTTACAGGGCACTTTAAAAATTCTGAAGCTTCAAATTGAAATCCTGCGTCTTTCTTTTAATCAATGGTACTCCTACTCACTCATAAATTATTTATGAACCCATTTATCGCTTTTATGTTGCTCAAGGTACATTTTGAGAAGAATGTATGCTTCAAATTGGAGGCTGTTTTAATCTGAACAAACATAATCCACTGATTACCAATATAATAGTCCCAGGATTACTTCGGTTTGTAGGCTGACATTAAGTAGACCGCTGTGACGTCATGTTTAAGCCGATTGGAGAACATCGGAGAAAATTCACTATGATGTGGTTTCGGCTGAACGATGACGCCAGAAATTTAGGCATCCTGCGAAGCTAATCTCACCAAACATCAAAGACACATAAAATAATATCTTGTAAGATGAATCTGAATGTAAAACTTTTCGGATGAAGTTCTTGGAAATGTTTATATGAATGAGCTTCAAAGTTTAAGATGAAGGATAAGTTTTTCGTGTCCCTCGACTGTTCACTTCATGAAAGTTGTATAAATAAGCAAAAAACTACTGAATATGCAATGCAGTGATTCTCATTTTCAGCAACTTTCATATTTTTGCTGCTTTTTATAAGTAATTTTTTGCATACTCTTATTTATAATGATGTACAGGATGTAACCGAAAAGTATTTATGTTACAAAATATATGGCTGCAAGTTCATTGCACTTTCACAGATTACAGCTGAAGAAAGCAGTCAAAATATGTCCTGCCATCTATGAACGGTGAATAAACCAACTGTTATTCTCAAACATTGATAGAAAATCATTTAAAGATCTGTTGAATGAATAAAAACAGGTTTATTCCGATGTATTGACCTTGAACTTGGTATTCCGTTTTGAGCATATTGTGCGCACGAAGGAATGTGAGTTCTGATGTTCTTGAAATTTGAATGGAGAAGAAGTGCAAATAGCTAAAATTATTTACAGAAGTCTCATTTTGATTTTACGTAAAGAGAGAACTGAAGACTGCGTGCACGAAGGAATGTGAGATTGAAGAAGGAGTGCAGACAGCTGAAAATATATACCGAGAGTTTTCGCTGGTATATACTTCAAATTGAAAAAATTCCCCAAGGGGCTGGGAGAGGATGTGTAGTAGAGGAAGGGGGTGTGTAGTAGAAAAAGGGGGTGTGTAGTAGAAAAAGGGGGTGTGTAGTAGAAAAAGGGTGTGTGTGGCAGAGGGAGGAGGTGTGGGATAGAGGAAGGGAAAGGAAGGCAAGATGAGGGGCAAAGGATAAAAGGCAACTTTGTGTCCCTGTATCATACAAATTCTAATTCATATTCTCATATTTCCCAAATCAACTATAATATTTTTGATATCTTCATTTACTGAAATCAGTGAATTCTCATCCATCGTCAGAATGATGTTTTCTAGGTATCGACCATTTCTAGAGAGTTCTCCATGACTGGAAATTGATAATACCACTTCAAACTTCGGTGGAATCGATAATTTTCACGCTAAATTTAGCAGGGTATAAACTTTCGACTTTGAATTTTCGTTGTCTAAGTTCTGAATGCTTCCGTCGTGTTCCAGTGAGCAGTGAGTCCTGAAATTTGCGTTGCTTTGTTTGTAGGAGTAATGGAGGAAAAATAGTTTGCTCACTTTGTAGATGCGACGGTAAAAACTTTCATGAATATTTAATAATGCTACAAACTACTGGACAGAAGTAGTGTTCATACTGTAACCGCTACAGAAAAGAGTTCACGATATCGTCAACATATCCA
The DNA here is from genome assembly GCA_963989225.1 of Dromius quadrimaculatus. Lineage (NCBI taxonomy): Eukaryota > Metazoa > Arthropoda > Insecta > Coleoptera > Carabidae > Dromius > Dromius quadrimaculatus. The sequence goes on along the minus strand of OZ022324.1, from coordinate 69,394,884 downwards.
AATTCCTCAAATACTGAATGGAGCTCGTTCTCAAACCGTTAGAATTTAAGGCGGCTTCAGTTTCAATTTTTGTGAGAGCATGTTTTTGTCTCTAAGTCTGGCACGTTGCCATATCGATTAAAGAGTTTGTACGTGAAGATTCAAATTGCTTGTAGTTTTTTGTGTTTCCGGTACCTGAAGTAATTTACGAATGCTGATTAAGAGTTTGGCTCGGTGCACAATTATCTTGTTCAAAGTGCTGCCAAGTCCTTGATATATAGTTGCCAGCCATTTTTATCTGAGTGGCATTACCAATGGTGGGTCCTGTCCAATACGTCAACTAATCTTAAAATTTCATTACAAACCAGGCATAATTTGGTAATAATTGAGAAAAATTACAACCACCACTTTGCATTAATAAGGAAACTTTTGGAACTTCTGCCATTGTTCTAAATTAGGATTCTTTTGTGTTGTGAAATTTAATAAAAGCTGGCGTATCATTTTTCATTACACAGTCAGTTAGTTGCGAGAGTTGCCACCTCTTTTATTCTTTTTGAAATTAAACAACCAAATATTCGTTTCATCCACAAATTTGATTATGAATATATCCGATATAAAATTTGAATTTTTAGTGTAGATATTCAAATTTGGTAGAGCAAATTAAATTAAATCCGAATTTTATGTTCGGGCGGAATTGTTTGAAGGAATAAGCATAAATTAGGACTTATTCAGAAGTGGGATACGAAGCCCGATCTTGCTTTATAAAAGTTTGTAGATGACATATCTTGTCCCTCATGGCCCATTTCACTTTAATTAATTAAAAAACTACTTATTAAAAATTACATTCGCATTAGCAGGTGCTTTTTGTGCGTACTTCGCAGCCAAGTGCGTTTATCCCTCGGGGAAGGTGCTGTGAGGGTACAACATCAGTGGCGTACGGTCGTAGGCGGAGCAAGGACACACTTTGGACGTGGATCCAACATTAAACACAAGTGAATTAGTGGCAAAGTGTGTTGGCAGGAGCGCTGCGGTATACTGCAGTGGCAGCGATGGAAGCTGCTGTGCCCTACTTGACTCATGGGCAGAGATTGCCAAAATTTCGAACACAAACATTTTGAGGGAGATTGATTTTAATTCAATAGGTAAAATTTCAAGTTTTGCTCAGCAAATTGTGTGCGCATATTTTTCTTATAAGGTGGTGGCCTGGAATCGGTGAAACTATACTACTTATACAATTAAGGATAGAAAAATCAACAGTGCCATCGACAAGAATACTAATAGTATTAATAACCATCAATTAATAACCAAATTGTTGAGCGGGCTTTGCCCGCTCTGACCAAGCTCGACGTGCCTTGCTCAATTCACACAAAAAAGTTGTATAGGTAAGTTCGATGAGCCAAAACGGAGGGTATTACACATTTATAACCCCAAAAATATATTTGAGGAAAAAATTGGTCGTTTTTCACAAGTTCTCATATTAAATTCTCAGTGTGACTTCTGCAATATTCGTTTTGGGAAATTGCAGCGGAATTCATAATTGTATTGATTAAAGCAAACTCTGAAACTAATTATAAGTAGATTAATTAAATATTCGCGAAGCGATATGCTGATAATTTTGATGGTTATTAATATTTGTGTCGATGACACGATAAGTAGTACAGTTTCACCGATTCCAAGCCACCATTGAGAGGTGGAATTCAATTGGTAAAATTTCAAATTTTGCTCTGCAAATTGTGTGCGCATATTTTTCTTATAAGGTGGTGGCCTGGAATCGGTGAAACTATACTACTTATACAATTAAGGATAGAAAAATCAACAGTGCCATCGACAAGAATACTAATAGTATTAATAACCATCAATTAATAACCAAATTGTTGAGCGGGCTTTGCCCGCTCTGACCAAGCTCGACGTGCCTTGCTCAATTCACACAAAAAAGTTGTATAAGTAAGTTCGATGAGCCAAAACGGAGGGTATGAACCACCCCTCACACATTTATAACCCCAAAAATATATTTGAGGAAAAAATTATTTTATTAAATTTTCAGTGTGACTTTCGCAATATTCGTTTTGGGAAATTGCAGCGGAATTTATAATTGTATTGATTAAAGCAAACTGTGAAACTAATTATAAGTAGATTAATTAAATATTCGCGAAGCGATATGCTAATAATTTTGATGGTTATTAATATTTGTGTCGATGACACGATAAGTAGTACAGTTTCACCGGTTCCAGGCCACCACTGCGCGCACTCACCTTATGTAAAAAAGTATGCGCAGATTTGTTTGGAAAACAGTTCAAGTACAGTATTTTCTGTTGACAGAGGGAGGTTTCCTGAGGCGTCAGATTTATTCCCAAATCAAATCATTTGCTCAACAAACTTGTATAATATTGTGTCATCCCAGCTCAACAATTTGCTTATTCATTCAATGTTAGTAACAGACTTCGGAATACAAAACAAGTAAACAGAAAAGTGCCACTACGTATTCACCCTTCTACGATACGTGACAGAGTTTTCAACACCCATTTCAAAGTAGAAGTACCACAAAAGTCGTCAACTAATCTTCACTAGCTCTAGTATACGAATGAAATAAACTGATGAAGAGTTTTTGGGAACACTGGTCACTGGGATTTGATTGAAGTGTATGGGAGGATAGTGTGGATGCTGATTTGTTTTCTAATCAAGCGGAAAAATTTTTAACAATGACATACACTGTTCCGGCTTTTTGCTTTCTCTCTAGTTTCGTTCTGTTACACGAAAAAGAGAACTGGCTTTAATTGGAAGCGATTGTTCGAATCTGTGCTGTCAGATTTTTCACCGCTGTTAATTTATTTCTGTTTTAGTGAAACCAGAATATAATAAACGTACATATTATTTTTATAAGCTGGCGCACGTTTCACATGATGAATCTCCGCATGAGGGAGAAATGTATGTAGAAGATAAAATAGAAAAGAAAACACTGTTGTGTTGACCGAATAGTGAGATCACGGAAGCACAATGCACTATTGTGTATGTAAACAAAATTCATAAAGTGCTTTCATAAAACTCGCTTGAATAATATTTGCACGAGAATATTTTGTGGGGCTCATCTTTAATACCACATCCACATATCCTGTTCTTATGTTCACATTTATTTGGATAGTGTATCGAATGACGTCCACTTGCTTGAGTCCAACCTGAAGAACAGCACATTCTAGAATGACATAGAAATTTCTAGATGGATATAGGGGGGGGGGGGGGGAGGTAAGTTGAACAATTTGTCAACCAATTTGTCAACCAATTTGTCAAAAAAATAGTCCAGGTAACGAATATTGGATGCAGACGCACTGAATAACAGCACAATAGAAAAAGAATTTTTGGGAATAGTATGGGCAACGAAAAATTTCACAAATTCGAATTAAAAACGCAAGAACAAGACTTTTGCAAGAATATGGCTCCTGAATATCGTGAATCTGCAGCACAACACTTGAAAATGATTTATCTCCATCAAAATATCGCTGAATAAGTATAAAAGAAAGAGACTTGGGTGAGCCCCAATAAATCGTTAAAATTGCGCTAGTCGAAGCAATTATGGCCAGATAAGACCTCTTCTTTTTGGCAATGTATTTTTGTACTAAGCGGCAGCATCATTATTTATTGCTTGTTCAATGAAGAACAGCAATTTTGCAAGATGTAAAGTATAAAAGTTTATATGGAGGAGTGCAGTGACTTAAAGAAAATATTTCTCACAATATAATGAACTGTCAGGCCCCAAAGAAGTCAGGTACCTTCGTTTCAAGTAATGTCGTCGACTCGTCGTAAGCAGAGCTGCCAAACTGACAACATTAAAGATTTACTGCTCACTACACATGTCTGTTCCGATATAATGAAGAAATATAGCTACTACAGTTTCGAATTTGTAGGTCAGATCCTAGTAAAAATTATGACGCGTACGTGCCTGAAACTTAACGCCGCCATTTTTCACGCTGTGAAGGATGTTCTGACAGATGACGCTGATCTTGTAAGCGGAATGAATTCAGAAGTGGGATGCTACCAATTTATATTATGCTACACTAAGATTTGCTATTAAATACGGATCTGTGTTCGGAAGAATCAATGCTTGAGGGCAAAGAAATACATCAAGTCGTCCTTCCGCCTTCTAGAGCCGCATCTCGATTTGCTGCGTCATTCCGTAATCCTTGGTGCGTCATTGCGCTGCTCAAACAATGTCACAGTCAAGCTAATCGTCGCTGGAGAATCGCACGCAAAGATAAAGCCACAAATCGGGCTTTTTTACTGTTCGCAGTTTAGTGTCTTCCAAAATTTCACGACTTTCTTTAGATTTATGCGGTTTTATTCAGTGATGTTTCTCACATTCTTCAACAACTTATCAACAAACTAAGGAAGTCAAAAAATGCAGTAGCTGGAATGGAAAAGCCCAGAATCCAAATGATCGAATAATCGGAATAAGTGTGCTGATATTTGTTTCGGAATGAGTCTGAAGTTTTATTGTTCAACATTTGGAATGAATGATGTATCTAACAACTTATCAACAAACTAAGGGAGTCAAAAAATGCAGTAGCTGGAATGGAAAAGCCCAGAATCCAAATGATCGAATAATCGGAATAAGTGTGCTGATATTTGTTTCGGAATGAGTCTGAAGTTTTATTGTTCAACATTTGGAATGAACAACTTATCAACAAACTAAGGAAGGCAAAAAATGCAGTAGCTGGAATGGAAAAGCCCAGAATCCACATAAGAGAATAATCGGAATAAAAGATAAGTTTGCTGATATATATTTAAATATCCATTGTTCGTTTCGGAATGAATCCAAAGTTTCATTGTTCATCATTTGGAAAGAATGAAGTGTTTTGGGAATAATTATGAAAGTTGTCGCAAAAAAAGCTGAGCTTGAAAGTAAAACTAATCTAATTATATGAGATCTTCAAAGAAAATGCGATTATGTCTCAAGAGCGCACAAAAAATTCCTTGTGTAATTAAATTTAAGTGGATTAAATCTCTCTGCCCTTTTTTGCAAGTCTCCTATTGACTAACATTGTCTTTTAATTGAAATTTCCTTTTAATTGGCGGAATGATGATTGTGAGATTTCTGACTTTGATAATTTTTTGTGTAAACATAGCGAAGTTTGAATCGTTGACATAAAATTGCCTCCATCACGTAGCAGATGAAATATGAGCCATCACTCCATCAACAATAAAAGTTAAAAAGCCAGTCGTACTCCTTCACCTCTGACAAAATAAGTGGTGATAAATTCCCCCGAATATTTGGCACAAAAAGTACCGCATTGTTCTACTAGGCATTTGAGTGACCTCTTTGAGTCGAAGACGAAAAGGAAAGAATTGGAAACCTGATAATATTGACGCAGAGTGGAAACGATGTTTCTTTACATTTAGTGTAACCTTTGCCTTCTGCAAATATAAGAACTAGCGTTGACAATGTTTGCCTGGAAGCAGTGCTGTATAACTACTTAAACAGAAATAACAGGTTTGCTCTGTATTCCGAGTATTCATTTAAATCTGTTGATGATATGAGTGTCAGGCACAATTAGACATGTCCTTTCCTCTCGGAAACACTTTAAAGTAAACCAAGCGGAGAAGGTTTCACCATCACGATCCAGATTAATGGCTGCCTGTTTTGGAGGTACAATAGCGTCTGCTTATTTCTCTTTGTGCGCTTGGCTTCAGCTTCTCTGCCCCCAGAAGTCTTCTATTTATTGGGACCACAATGTGCGGCGGCTGTGTTGCTTTTATAAATGAACTACAGAGGTGTTTGGTGCAGAAAACGAACAAGGGAATTTAAAATATCGCAATCAACAACTCACTGTGAATACCGGAGTTATATGAACGCGAGCTTTTCAGACTCTACGTTTGTTTTATTTGTATTTGTCCCCACTTTAATCTCCCCTTTTAATCACCGCTCAATATCATAAACTTATTGTTCGACCATCCATTGAATACTCAAAACTTTTTTGGCAATACATACTTTTGCTTACTGTCTTTAGGTTAGATTTACCATTGATTTACCGTTGAAATCAATTCTCCAAGATAACAGTCTTATTTATACCTCAGTGTCTTCTAAATTAATTTATACTCTAACAGAATATCAAGAAGATTATGAATGATCTTGCTTTTATTATGTATTACTGATGTAACACTCAGAACATCTCACATGACGAAGGTCATTGAACTCACAGCAATCAGCTGGGCACGCTGAATTAACTAACAGTCAGGCTAACAATCAAGAGATGGCGACACCAATAACTAAAACTTTAACAGTGACACTAAAACAGTGTTTCTTTGAACAAAGAATGCTAGCTAAGCATCCCTTAATAGTACCGAGTTGCGCAGCGTGTATCTTTGTGGTCGAATTTAAGGATAAGACAATTAGAAAGGGTGCATTAAACACCTCTTGTTGGACCAAACCAGAGAGTACTTGACCGAACTTTCAAATGAAGTGATCATTGTTTGAGAACTTCTGCTTAAAACAGCAAGACGCAAGACTTGCGCGCCGGCTGTGCACAAGCACGCAAGAGAAGTTTCGAATAGTTTTTTCTCCAAAAATGAGACTTGTTCAAAAGATACAAGAGAAGATAAAATTCTGAAGAGAGCGACAAAGGTAAGTGATAAAATAAAATTTATCGAATCAATAAATTAACGAAGAAATTATAATAAGTGTTCAAAATGACCACCGTTATTATCAATACAACACTGAAGGCGTCGACGGAATAAATCATTTACTCTTTCTAAAATCTGTGGGCTATTGCGAATACTTATAACTGCATTTTCGAGTCGTTCTCGCAAAACTTGTATCGTATCAATAGGATCTGAGTATACCAAGTGATCTCAAAGATGCAGGACCACATTCACAAAAGTGCGAATGTTTGGAAGGCGACGATTTGGAAAATCGTTATTTGTGAAGGTAGACATTCTTTTTTTTTAATCAATATAATAGTTATTATTGTACCAATCTTTTATAATTAGAAATAAATAGTATCTGACAACTTATATCTGTCAAAATCGATTGTTTTATTGTTATTGCTACTTGATCAAATTATGCTAGAACCTGAACGGCTCGTCAATTTATGGGGGGGTAAAAAGGCTAAAAAAAAATGAGATTTCAGGAAAAAGTTATTAAGGAATATTGTTACACTTGATGAGTCCTATAACTGGTTGAATTTAATGTACTTATTTCTGTTACACCCTGTATATTAATAACCTTTGTTAGTTTCGGAATTAATCTTAAGTGTTATTGTTAATCATTTGGAAAGAACGAAGTATCTGATAACTCAACAACAAACTAAGGTCGAAAAATGCAGTAGCTGGAATAGAAAAGCTCGGAATACACATAAGCGAATAACCGAAATAGAGGATAAGTGTGCTGATATATATAAATGTCTATTATTCGTTTCGGAATGAATCTGAAGTCTTATTGTTCATCATTTTGGAAGAATTAAGTATCTGACAATTTATCAACAAACTAAGGAAATCGGGAAATGCAGCGACTGAAATGCAAAAGCCCAGAATCCACATAAGCGAATAATCGGAATAGAGGATAAGTGTGCTGATGTATATAAATATCCATTGTTCGTTTTGGAATGAATCTAAAGTTATATTGTTTATCATTTGGAAATAATCAGGTATCTGATAATTCAACAACAAACTAAGCTAGTCGGAAAATGCAGTAGCTGGAATAGAAAAGCCCAGAATCCACATAAGCGAACAATCGGAATAAGGGATAAGTGTGCTGATATATATATAAATATACCTTCTCCAATCTGAAGTTTTACTGTTCATGAATGAAGTATCTGATAACTTATCAACAAACTAAGGGAGTCGAAAAATGCAGTAGCTGGAATGGAAAGCCCCAAATCCACATAAGCGAATAATCGGAATGGGGGATAAGTGTGTGTTCGTTTCGAGATGAATTTAAAGTTTTATTGTTCATTGGATTAAGTATTTGACAATCTATCAACAAAATGAGGAAGTCGGAAAATGCAGTGACTGGAATGAAATAGCTCAGAATCTACACAAGCAAATAATCGGAATAGAGGATAAGTGTGCTGATATATATAAATATTCATTAATCGTTTCAGGATGAATCTGGAGTTTTATTGTTCATCATTTGGAATGAATTAAGTATCTGACAACTCATCAACAAACTGAGGGAGTCGAAAAATGCAGTGACTGGAATGGAATAGTCAGAATCCACATGAGCGAATAATCGGAATAGAGAATAAGTGTGCTGATATATATGAATATCTATTATTCGTTTCGGAATGAATCTAAAGTTTCATTGTTCATCATTTGAAAAGAATGAAGTATCTGACAACTTATCAACAAACTAAGGGAGTCGGAAAATGCAGTGGCTGGAATGGAATAGCTCAGAATCCACATAAACGAATAATCGGAATAGAGGATAAGTGTGCTGATATATATATATAAATATCCATTATTCGTTTTGGGATTAGTCTGAAGTTCTATTGTTCATCATTTGGAAAGAATTAGGTATCTGACATCTAATCAACAAACTAAGGGAGTCGGGAAATGCAGTAGCTGGAATAGAAAAATCAGAATCCACATTCACGAATAATCCAAATGAGGGATAAGTGTGCTGGTATATAAATGTCCATTACTCGTTTCTGAATGAATCTAAAATTCTGTTGTTCATCATTTGGAAATAATTAGGTATCTAACAACTTATCAACAAACTAAGGAAGTCGGAAAGTGCAGTAGCTGGAATGGAGAATTCAGAATACACATTAGCGAATAATTGGAATTGAGGATAAGTGTGCTGATATATATGTAAATATCAATTATTCGTTTCGGAATGAATCTCAAGTTTTATTGTTTATCATTTGGAATAAATTAAGTATCTGACAACTCATCAAAACACTGAGGAAGTCAGAAAATGCAGTAGCTGGAATAGAAAAGTCAGGATCCACATAAGCAAATAATCGGAATAGAGGATAAGTGTGCTGATACATATAAATATCCTTTGTTCGTTTCTGGATGAATCTGGAGTTTTATTGTTCATCATTTGGAATGAATTAAGTATCTGACAATTTATCGACAATCTAAAGAAGTCGGAAAATGCAGTGACTGAAATGGAATAGCTCAGAATCCACATTAGCAAATAATCGGAAAAGAGGATAACTGTGCTAATATATATAAATACCCTCTGTTCGTTTCGAAATGAATCTGAAGTTTTATTGTTCATCATTTGGGAAGAATTGAGTATCTGACAACTCATCAACAAACTGAGGGAGTCGAAAAATGCAGTAGCTGGAATAGAAAGCCTCAAATCCACATAAGCGAGTAATCGGAATAGAGGATAAGTGTGCTGATATATATAAATATCCTTTGTTCGTTTCGGAATGGATCTGAAGTTCTATTGTTCATCATTTGGAAAGAATAAGGTATCTGACAACTTATCAACTAACTAAGGGAGTCGGTTAATGTAGTAGCTGGAATAAAAAAGTCGGAATCTACATAAGCGAATAATCGGAATAGAGGATAAGTGTGCTGATATATAAATTTCATTGTTCGTTCGAAATGAATCTGGAATTTTATTGTTCATGATTTGGAGAGAATTAAGTATTTGACAATTTATCAACAAACTAAGGAAGTCGGAAAAAGCAGTAGCTTGCAGTTTCAAGCAGGATGTTGACGATAGTGAAAATGCTTTCACTGAAAGTCGGCTAATGTAGTAGCTGGAGTGGAGTTGTTCCATTGCATCTACTGCATATCCCGACTTCTTTTGTCTATTATTCATTCATTTATATGTATGTAAGTATATATATAAGAAACGAAGGGAGTCGAAAAATGCAGTAGCTGGATGTTGAAATCATCCGTAGAGACGACAACCAAGTAAGAAATAGAAGTGTGATTCTCACAATGATTAACCAATGGTTGGCATTCAAAGTACATAATTCATTTGCAGCAAAATATTGAAAGCTATTTCAAATATTTATCTTGTTTTTATACTCTTGTTTGTTGAAGGTATATTTACTCAGCCGTATAAAAGCAAAAATGAACTGAATAATTCAATTTAAACAAGACCTCTCGTTTACATAAGCTTTTATTTGTATCTCTCACAATGGAGCATATTTAAAGTAGGGGAAAGTGGGCATTCTTCGCCTGTAAATTACAAACGAAACGAACAAAGCATAGAAATCCAATAATTCACCCGCGGTTTGCCTTTATGGAAAATAATAGTGAATTTTTGACCCACAAATATTTGATATCTAAATGAATGTACCAATAAGATGCTAATTTGTTGACGATAGTGATAATGACGATGTTTTTGCCCACGGTTTGCCTTTATATCCACATATAGTTTATTGCATATTCAAGAAGCAGGCCTTACACAAACAATACATGTTTGTTTTGAGGAACAGTGAAGCTGCTCTGCATGCTATTCTAATAATTGAATTGTGCTGTGTTTTCTGTGGAGTAGCATAATACAAAGGACTACTTCTGAGCCTTGAAGGTACGTACATTTCAAGCTACAAGAGAAATGAACATTTTCAAACGATGTTTTGAGGTAGCAACCTTCAGAATTATAAGAACGTGCAACCTAAACAATATTTTCTTAAATTCCTTACAGCTCAGAATTATCTTTCCCCTCCAGCCAAACAATTAAGATTATGAAAGTATATAAACAGAGCAACCCTTTGAGAATTCACCCCAGAAGGTCGAGCCCAGGGGAGGGACGCACAAATTGACACATTGTGTACTGCAGTTTCACTCTGGCAATGTGACAACGAAGTTTTATGTTGGAGTCGGATGTTTGTGGCCTGGAAAAAGCAGATAAGTTGATTACTGGATTTTCCGACTATGGCGCTAGTAGTGAACCTAACGAGTATCGCGATTTTCTGATGAGTTTAAAAGTGAAAATAAATACGAGAACCAGTGGAAATAAATAGCATAAATAAAAAAAATTGTGGGTAAATACAGAAACAAATCAATCTTTTCGAGCCTTTTATTTGCAGCTAATTGATTGATTAATTATTTTTAAAGTGAAGCAGAAAGAACTAATAATTTGTAGCACTTGTTTCTGACATTTTCTTCCACTCCAATTTGATGTAATTTTTCTCTTGAACCTACAAGGCCGAAATTAATTCTTCAGTTTTTTTTTGTGCTTGACTGAAACGCAAACTGAAGGAATATCACCAGGTACGTCATTACTGCCCCGATGACCTACAACAATTATCAACATCATTCCCTTGATTTTTAAGGCCCTGCATTGCTTACATTTTGACAAAGACTATTATCCACTTTGCAGAAACCGAAAGCTGTTATTTGTATTTTAGTGTTATAAATCACGTGGGAGTAAATGTAAAGCTAAAACAGATTTCTTGAGTGCCCACAAATAGTTTGGTTGCATAAAAAATATTACCTTTTCTTTTATTTCGTCTGAAGTTGTATTATTCATCAATTTGTGTATGTCTGCGCATATATTATTTGCCTGCAACAATATTTAAGCTTTGATTTCTGCCTTGTTATTTCTGGAATCATCGAAAAATAGCAGCCACAGGTATATAAACGAGGAACAAAGCGAATTGGGACAGTAATGGGACAGTAAGTTAGCAACTGTATTTTCCGACTCCCTTAGTTTGTTATAAGGGAGTCGGAAAATGCAGTGACTGGAATGGAATAGCTCAGAATCCGCATAAGCGAATAATCGGAATAAAGGATAAGTGTGCTGATATTTATAAATATCCTTTGTTCGTTTCGGAATAAATCTGAAGTCTTATTGTTCATCATTTGGAAAGAATGAAGTATCTGACAACTTATCAACAAACTAAGGGAGTCGGAAAATGCAGTAGCTTGAAAATAAAAATCAGAATCCACATAAGCGAATAATCGGAATAGAGGATAAGTGTGCTGTTATATGAATGTCCATTATTCGTCTCGGAATGAATCTGACGTTTTATTGTTCATCATTTGGAAAGAATTAAGTATCTGACAACTTATCAACAAACTGAGGAAGTCGGAAAATGCAGTGGATGGAATGGAATAGCTTAGAATTCACATGAGCAAATAATCGGAATAGATGATAAGTGTGTTTATATATAAAAATCCTTTGTTTGTTTCGGAATGAATCTCTAGTTTTGTTGTCAATCATTTGGAAAGAACGAAGTATCTGACAACTCATTAACAAACTGAGGGAGTCGGAAAATGCAGTAGCTGGAATAGAAAAATAAGAATCCACATAAGCGAAAGCGAATAATCGGAATAGATGATAAGTGTGCTGATATATATAAATATCCATTGATCGTTTCGAAATGAATCTGAAGTTTTATTGTCAATCATTTGGAAAGAACGAAGTATCTGACAACCCATTAACAAACTAAGGGAGTCGCAAAATACAGTAGCTGGAATAGAAAAATCAGAATCCACATGAGCGAATAATCGGAATAGAGGATAAGTGTGCTGATATATGAATGTCCATTATTCGTTTCGGAATAAATCTGAAGTTTTATTGCTCATCATTTGGGAAGAATGAAGTATCTGACAACTCATCAACAAACTAAGGGAGTCGGAAAATGCAGTAGCTGGAATAGAAAAATCAGAATCCACATGAGCGAATAATCGAAATAGAGGATAAGTGTGCTGATATATGAATGTCCATTATTCGTTTCGGAATAAATCTGAAGTTTTATTCTTCATCATTTGGAAAGAATGAAGTATCTGACAATTTATCAACAAACTGAGGGAGTCGGAAAATGCGGTAGCTGGAATAGAAAAATAAGAATCCACATAAGCGAATAATCGGAATAGATGATAAGTGTGCTGATATATATAAATATTCTTTGTTCGTTTCGGAATGAATTTGATGTTTTATTGTTTTATTTACATAAGCGAATAATCGGAATAGAGGATAAGTGTGCTGATGTATGAATGTCCATTATTTGTTCCGGAATGAATCTGAAGTTTTATTGTTCATCATTTGGGAAGAATTAAGTATTTGACAATTCATCAACAAACTAAGGAAGTCGGAAAATGCAGTAGCTGGAATGGAATAGCTCAGAATTCACATGAGCTAATAATCGGAATAGAGGATAAGTGTGCTAATATATATAAATATCCTTTGTTCGTTTCGGAATAATGCTGAAGTTTTATTGTCAATCATTTGGAAAAAACGAAGTATCTGACAACTTATCAACAAACTAAGGGAGTCGGAAAATGCAGTGACTGGAATGAACGGCTCAGAATCCACATAAGCAAATGATCGGGATAGAGGAAAAGTGTGCTGTTATATATAAATATCCTTTGTTCGTTTCGGAATTAATCTAAAGTGTTATTGTTAATCATTTGGAAAGAACGGAGTATCTGACAACTCTTCAACAAACTGAGGGAGTCGGAAAATGCAGTAGCTGGAATAAAAAAATCAGAATCCACATAAGCAAATAATCGGAATAGAGGATGAGTGTGCTGATATATGAATGTCCATTATTCGTTTCGGAATGAATCTAAAGTTTTATTGTTCATCAGTTGGAAAGAATTAAGTATCTGACAATTTATCAACAAACTAAGGAAGTCGAAAAATGCAGTAGCTGGAATAGAAAAGCCCAGAATCCACATAAGCGAATAATCGGAATAGAGGATAAGTGTGCTGATATACAGGGTGTAACAGAAATAAGTACATTAGTTTTAACCAGTTATAGTTCTCGTCAAGCCTAACAATTTTTCTTAGTAACTTTTTCCCGGATTTTCATCTTTTTTTATCCCCTATAATTTAACGAGTCATTCAGGTGTACAGTTATCGGATCTAGTAGCAGTTGCAATAGAACAATAATTGATTTTGACATATGTGAGTTATCAATTCCTTCAAATAAATTCTGGAATAAAACAGATTATAATTTATTAATTCTGTGTACGATTTCATGGGCAGTTTAGGATTAGCTTAGCAAATTTATTTGGAACGATCTGCTAATTGTCATTTTTCACTAAAAATTGAATTATTGTGGTTATGGTGATGTATTTAATGTCAAAATATTATGCACTTATACATTACGATGAGTATACCATGGAATATTTAGAACCTAACGTTTATCTGAAACGTAAAACAGCAGATGAGATAAATGAAATACATCAATTTATAAATGAAGCACCTGTGTATTAGTTTTTCTCATATTATTACAAACTTCACACTTCACACTCAGATCGTTTCAATAAAGTATGCCCCGTGAATTGATCTGCTAAATAAGCAAAATATTGTATCATATATTCCAGAAAATATTTAAAATCAATTACCAAATTCACTTTGATACATTTATAGGTTATATTTTCTGTTCTTCAAGAAAAGAATCTCCAAAATTTCATGTAGCAGTATTTCTATTGAATTATTCAGTAAATTAATTAATTTAGAATTACATTTCATTCAATATTCTACCGTTTTCTTCAAATAAATCGTTGAATGATTTTCTCTTTATGTTTCTGATGAAGTAGGTTAGGAACAGCGACTACTTTTCGAACTGCTTGTAGATGGCAGCACAGTCTGACTCTCCTGACCCAGTGACACAGTTTCAGACAATTCAAATCAGCTGATTCAAATGCAATGAACTTGTGCAGACAATCTTATGTTTAAGAAATGTACTATCCGAAAATATACGTGAAATCACTAAATAAAAATCAAACTTCTTAAAAATTACATATAAATACGACTAAAAGACCAAATTGTTGATTGCAGAGACAAATTCAGTCTTTCTTCCAACATATACAAAAATAGAATAATCGAGGTGAGCGAATAACAATGTATTGCCAAAATACTAATATTTTTCCAGTTTCAAATGAATGATTGACAAGACTACGATGGCTCAAAGTTGCAAAATATTCCTTACAATCGACAGCTGTCATTCTTCCAACAAATGAGGAACATTCAGTTTGAACCATAGGCGCACTATGAAATTTTTGACAAAACTTTGATGAATTTTTATTCTGTATCCAGAGGATTTACGGAAAAAAGTTATTAGGAAAAATTGTTATGCTTGACAAATTGCATCACACGTTGAAATTAATGTACTTATTTCTGTTACAGCCTGTATATATATATATATATTATATATATATATATATATATATATATATATATATATATATATATATATATATATATATATATATATATATATATATATATATATATATATATATATATCCATTGGTCGTTTCGGAATGAATCTGAAGTTTTATTGTCAATCATTTGGAAAGAACGAAGTATCTGGCAACTCATCAAGAAACTAAGGAAGTCGGAAAATGCAGTAGCTGGAATAGAAAAGCCCAGAATCCACATAAGCGAATAATCGGAATAGAGGATAAGTGTGCTGATGTATGAATGTCCATTATTAGTTCCGGAATGAATCTGAAGTTTTATTGTTCATCATTTGGAAAGAATTAAGTATCTGACAATTTATCAGCAAACTGAGGAGGTCGGAAAATGCTGTGACTGGAACGGAATAGCTCCGAATCCACATGAGCAAATAATCGGAATAGAGGACAAGTGTGCTGATATATTTAACCCTGGACATGCATACTTCATTTGTTGTTGCATAAGTGTCACATTGGGGTCTCAGAAACCCCAGACGAAAACGTAGTTTTTCTGAGAACTGGATATTGTTTTGACTAATTTTCATGATACGTAGTCTATTCAGGATAATAATGAAAGAAGTAAGAGAACATTGAGTTCTTCAAGAGTACAATTTATTGAGAAAAAGGACAATGCATGAAAAAGTGCAAATTTTTCGAATTTTTCTTATTCAATGCATAAAATACTAGATCTTTCATGAATTCACGTTCAAGTTTATCATTTATCAATGCAGAAAGATCTTTGAATTCCGAAGGAGTCATTTCCAGCTGAAATGTCAAAATGACGAATAATAGTGAGCTTTCAGCTATGCTAATAAATCTAGAACAAAATCCCAAACGAAAACGTAGTTTCTCCGAGAAATGGATGTTGTTTTGATTAATTTTCATGATATGTTCCCTACACAGGATAATAATAAATAAAGTGAGGAAGCATTGAATTTTTTGAGCGCACAGTTTATTGAAAAAAAGGACAATGCATAAAAAGTACATATTTTCCAAATTTTTCTTGTTTAATGCATAAAATATAAGATGTTTCATGAATTTTGCGTTCAAGTTCATCATTTATCAATGTAGAAGGGTCTCTGAATTCCGAAGTAGTCATTTTCTGCTAGTGTTTCATCAAGACAAGATTTCTTGTCTTGATGATCATTTCTTGTCTTGTCTTGATTTTCAAGACAAGAAAATAAAAACTTCTTGTCTTGCCCATTTCTTGACGAAGCATTTCTTGTCTTGTTTCAAGAATTCTTGATATTTCTTGATCTTGACATATAGGGGGATTCCCCTTTCTCTATTGCTTTATCCAATCCGAATACTCAGTTTTGCGTTAGTGTCTACTCTTTATCCTCCCTGTCAGTTATGTTACGAATCGATTCTAGCTAAATGAAAAGTCTGTCATTTTCAATTTTTTATCAGTATTTGCAATTATTATTTGTTATATGATACGGCAATGTTGCTAAGAGATAGCAACTTTCTTAGAGTATTAGAGAATCTATCTATAAATTTCTTTTCTACATGAACATGAACGATTTAACCACCGTAAACTGACGACTTATGCTTTTGATATGTATCAAATATTTGTTTTAATCAAAGTCACACACACGTTTTACTTCCCCGACTTATATATAATAGGTAAAGTATTAGAATTGTGATTTTTCAAGACTCTGATGAATTTTCACATCTTAGACCCTACTGAACCAAAGAAACATAAGTTTGAATGAAATCGGTCTGTCTAAAAGTATAATTATTAGAGAAACCGAACGAATTTTTAACTAAAATTCCATAATATTTGAGCTTTTTAATGAAAAAGCTAGGTTTAAATTTATAAATGAGCTTTTTCAACCAGAAAATCTAGAGAGAGACCCGTCATTTTCAAAAATACTTATATTGTAAGGACTAACATATAGCCGCCATCTGTCACCATAACAATGACAGCTGTCACTTTGACAATGACGCCGTCACTTTGACAATGACGCTGTCACTTTGGCAATGACTCTGTCACTTTGGCAATGACTCTGTCACTTTAACAATGACGCTGTCACTTTGAACTGTCAGTTTGACAATGACAAATGTCACTTTGAAAGTTGGTATGACATTCCTAAATTTATTAAACAGTGATGAAACTGGCCATGAAATTTATTGCCGGGGAAAAACAGTAATGGCCGCAGCAGATTTTAATATTTCAATAATAGATATAAAAATATGCAGATTTGATAAATTAATTATCAAGATATCAAGATTTCTTGACAAGAAGTCCTGATTCTTGATACTACTTTCTTGTCTTGTCTTGGGAAATGAAAAATGCTTCTTGTCTTGGTCTTGTCTTGATTTCAAGACAAGATCAAGACAAGATCAAGACCATTTCTTGATTCTTGTGAAACACTATTTTCTGCTGAAATGTCAGAATGAATAATAATGAAGAGCTTACAGCTATATCAAAAAATCTAACGCAAACAGTCACACTGGGGTCTCAGAGACCCAAACACAAACAAATTCATAAATTATAATTCACTTACTTCAGCTATCATCAAAATACATATAGCACATACTGGAGACATTACTAAAATAAATTTACGAGATGGTCACATCGTACTATATCGACTTTGTGCTTGTGCACAAGGAAAAAATTAGAGCATGGGGTTTCTGAGACCCCAGTGTGCAGTTCCAGGGTTAAATATCCATTATTCATTCCGAAATGAATCTGTAGTTTTATTGCTCATCATTTGGAGAGAATGAAGGAAGTCGGAAAATGCAGTAGCTGGAGTAGAATAACTCAGAAGCCACATAAGAAAGCCAAGTGAGACAGTATTGGGTCAATGAGGCAGTCACTGCATTTTCCGACTCCCTTGGTTTGTTATAAAGAAGTCGGAAAATGCAGTAGCTAGAATGGAATCACTTAAAAGCCACATAAGAAAGCCAAGTGAGACAGTATTGGGTCAATAAGGCAGCTACTACATTTTCCGATTCCCTTGGTTTGTTATAAGGAAGTCGGGAAATGCAGTAGCTGGAATGGAACAACTCAGAAGCCACATAAGAAAGCCAAGTGAGACAGTATTGGGTCAATAAGGCAGCTACTGTTTTTTCCGACTCCTTTGGTTTGTTATAAGGAAGTCGGAAAATGCAGTAGCTTGAATGGAATAACTCAGAAGTCATATAAGAAAGCCAAATGAGACAGTATTGGGTCAATAAGGCAGCTACTGCATTTTCTGACTCCCTTAGTTTGATATAAGGAAGTCGGAAAATGCAGTAACTAGAATGGAATAACTCAGAAGCCACATAAAAAAGCCAAATGAGACAGTAGTGGGTCAGTAAGGTAGTCACTGCCTTTTCCGACTTCCTTAGTTTGTTATGAGGAAGTCGGAAAATGCAGTAGTTTGAATGGAGTCACTCAGAAGCCACATAAGAAAGCCAAGTGAGACAGTAGTGGGTCAATAAGGCAGCTACTGTATTTTCCGACTCCCTTGGTTTGTTATAAGGAAATCGGGAAATGCAGTAGCTGGAATGAAATAACTCAGAAGTCACATAAGAAAGCCAAGTGAGACAGTAGTGGGTCAATAAGGCAGCTACTGTATTTTCCGACTCCCTTGGTTTGTTATAAGGAAGTCGGAAAATGTAGTAGCTGGAATGTAATAACCTAGAATACTAATTTCTTACCTCTTCTCTAAGAGTATTACAGGAAAAGCAGATCATTTGGAATCTCATGAAATGGAAAACACCCCAAGCAATAAGATACATTGAAAATATAGTCTCCTCGCTGTCATACTGTTCTCTTTCAACTATAAATAAGATGCTGTGATAAAAGCTGTATATAATTTCAAAACAAGTAATCCAAGTTGAAATCACTAACAATACATTGAACAACAAATTCAATTCAAGCACTACATCATATAATTCCGAATGTAGTTTGAAAAGTCTCCCCAATCTGGCGAGTATTTCTTGTGTCTGCTTTTTGTTATTCAAATATTCCGAAACATCGCTTACTTCTGTCATCATGCAAGAAATTCTTTTGTTTATGCGTTTAAAACATTCAGCTATAAAAAAATTTGTATTTGTCAGAATACATTCCGTTAGGTAAAAAGTATTCGCGAAGAAGAAGAAAAAGCAATACAATTTATTAGTGAGATTAAGCCCTATCCCTAACGTCGTAAAGCTTATCACAACCGGTACGAAATGAATACTGGATAAATAAATGGCCGACGTGAAAAATTCAGTCATTTGGATTTTTATGAGACCATGAATAGCGTCCTGCGCGTTTAGCATTTCGTTCCCAATAATTAAAGCCGTAGTTATTAGCGTTTTGAATCGTTTGTGCTGGAGTAGAAATGATGCTAATCCTATTATTGCAATCGATGCAAATTGTATTTGTTCAATCTTGCTGAGAATTTCATCGAAGGGATCCTTTGCAAATAGATGTGTGAATCCCCAAAAAATAATTGCGCACAGACTCATTGTTTGGATTATTCCCCACCAGCTGTATTTTACTTTATCTGGCTCCAATTTGTAAGGGAAAACTCCACATATTGTCAAGTAATGTATAAATGGATTTGCATGCTTGAAAATTGCACGAATGTTGGTAAAATCTGTATTGATTTTATTCTGAAAAGTCTTACTATCCATCGCTTTCAGAAATAAAAATTGATATGAACTGTTGTTGGTAATTCGAAAGTAATTACAATCGTTAATATTTAATGAGGAACATTCAACATATTTCGATAAGGAAATGATTGCCATATAATTAAATGGGCATGGGTAAAATATCATCGATATCAGGGAAACAATCTTTATATCTATATTTATTTGGAGACAGTCTACAAGTCTACATTAAGGGAGTTCGTCAGCTTGAAAATAAGACATTCAACTGCCTATAATTTCCGACTCGAGCCTTTCGAATCAGAATTTTACTACCCAGCTTGCGTCTTCCTAATTAGCTCCCATTATCCAGCTTGCATCCTCCAAGCAACATCCTATTTTCAGACTAGCGTCTTCCTAGCAAGTCTCCTATTATCTAACTTATGTCTTCCTAACTGCACCTCATTCTCAGACACGCGTCTTCCGAGTCATAATCCCATTATCCAGCTCGCGTCTTCCGAATGTCCGATTCGCGTCCATCAAACTATACCTTCCAGGTCAGCTCCTATAATCCAGCTTGCGTCTTTCGAGTTACACCTTAGTCTAAGACTTGCGTCTTCCTAGCTAGCTTCCTGTTATCCAGCTCGCGTCTTCCCAGCTGTACCTTAGCTCAGATTCGCACCTTCCGAGTCATCAAACTGTCATCCAGCTCGCGTTTTTCATGCTTTATCATAGTTCCCGACTAGCGTTTTTCGAATTATACTCAAATCTTAGATTTGTGTCTTCCGGGTCAGCTCCTATTGTGTCTTCCGAGCTACACCCTAGTCTCAGACTTGCGTCTTCCGAGCTGGCTTCCTATTATTGAGCTTGCTTATTTCGAGCTTTATCATAGTCTCCGACTTGCGTCTTTTAAACTATACTCAAGTTTCTGACTTGCGTCTTCTAGGTCAGCTCCTATTATCCAGTTTGCGTCTTCCTAGCTACACCCTTGTCTCAGACTCGCGTTTTCTCAACTACACCCTTGTCTCAGATTTGCGTCTTCCGAGCTTCACCCTAGTCTCAGTCTCGCGTCTTCTGACCTAGTCTCCTATTGTCTAGCTTGCGTCTTCCGAACTGTACCTTAGTCTCAGACAAGAGTCTTCTAGGTCATAGTCCTATTATTCAGCTCGCGTCTTCCTAGCTATATCTTAGTCCGAGACTCGCATCTTCTGAGTCATAATCTTGTCTTACAGCTCGCGTTTACCAACCTCTACCATTGAAAAAATGTCAATGAACCGTCAACAGAGTTAGACGTGCTGTGTGTTTTCTAGCAATATTTATTTTCGGTGCAAAAAAGGCTAATACAATTTTTACCTTTCTTTCACTGAATAAGTCAAAATGCTCACTCGTGATGATGCTGACACCATCAAAAATATGATAAGTGATTCGATATCGCGTCTTGGTGAAAATAACAATTTCATAGACATGATAGTGAAAGAAGTAAAAATTGCAGTGGAAAAAGTGTTCACAAAGAAAATCGAGGAGTTAAAATTGGAAGTTACTAATTTAAAACAAGAAAACGTTGATCTAAAGAAAGCACGTGATAGTGCTGCAAAAAATATCGACAATCTGGAGCAGTATACGCGCCGCAATAATATTCGCGTCTTTGGACTTCCGGAAGTCAGAGATGAGAATACGGATAAGTTCATTGTGGACCTCTGTCGTGATAAACTTAATGTGGACATATCTATGAACGACATTGATCGCAGCCATAGAGTCGGAAAACCGTCTGCAAATGGTCAACACCGACCAGTAATTGTTAAGTTCGTCAGTTACCGAACCCGCAACAAAGTCTTCATGGCGAAGAAAAAACTCAAAAACAGCGGTATCACTGTACGGGAGGATCTCACAAAGTCGCGGCTCACTCTTCTCAAGGCTGCTTCAGATAAGTTTGGACTCAAAAATGCTTGGACTTCGGACGGTAGAGTTATTGTAAATCTTCTAAATAAGGGTAAATATAGAAAAGTAACCGTTAATAGTGCCTCAGACATTGAAAGATTTACAATTCAATAATTATCATTCTACAGTTTTTTCTCTTTTAAACTATGCACGCACCATAAAATTACTTAGCACAGTTTTAAGACATTTTATATGGCTAGAATACTCCAAGGTCTACTCTTTCTGATAATTTAACCTGTATTGAATTTATTAATTAAGTATTCTCTGTTTTTTATTGTATATTTTTGTATACTTTTGTCTCTTAATACTTGCATGTTGAAATCACCTGATATAAATCTTAAGGCCATTGAACTCAATAACACTTCGTTCACATTCAGTCAAATAAATGTTCGATCTTTGAATTCATGTTTCTTAAATCTTGTAGAGTTCATCACTGAACATAATTTTGATGTTGTTGCAATCACAGAAACATGGATAAGCGATGCTTCACCCTCACTTTTATTTCACATTAATGGATATAAACTGATTAGTTTGGAGAGATCAAACAAACGTGGAGGTGGTGTAGCATTTTATGTGAGCGAAAGTATCCAATTTTCAATTTTAGACACTAGTTTTGTAAACAGCAACAACATCGAGCATTTATGGATTCATTGTTCTCTGAATAAACAAAAATTATGCTTAGGAGTAGTCTATAATCCTCATGTGGACTTTTATAAAGAATTGGAAGCTTTGGATGCAATATTTACTGAATTTGGTCCACAGTTCGATTATATACTCTGTGCTGGGGACGTTAATATTAATATGCTCTGTAATGATTATAAGTCTAAATTTTTTAATGATATCATAGCAACTAATGGCATGCATCAAATTATTACCAAATACACAGGAAGATGTTCCCAGACACTACTGGACGTGATTTTAATATCAGATCTAAAAATTTGTGTGAATTCAGGAACTTTGGATGCTAGTAAGATATCCGATCACGACTGTGTTTATTGTGTCTTAAACTTACCCAAATCTATGGTCACTCTTAAAATATATACTTACAGAGACTTCAAAAATTTCAATTTGGATAACTTTAATGCTGATTGTGATTATGTTGACTGGAATTATTTATGTCGTCTACAGAATATAAATGATAAATTATCATATCTAAATAATAATATTACTGCCTTATTTGATAAACATGCTCCATTAAAGACAATTAAAATCACAAAACAATATAGTCCATGGATAACGCCTGTTATTCGAATAATGCAGAAGAAAAGAGACAAAGCTCTACTCGACTATAAAAAATGTAAGACAGAAGTTAAATTTCAATATTACAAACAACTACGAAATTTAACTACAGCAGCAATTCGAAGAGAGAAACAAGCTTTTCTGGAATATAATATAAACAGAGACATAAATGATTCCAGTAAGCTTTGGAGTAATTTGAAACGTTTAGGAGTGAATACTAAAAATAACGCAACGATACCTGAAGATCTTTTAGACTCCGAAAGTTACGGAAACTATATGTTGAGCAAAATTGGTACGAGTAGTATAAATGATGACACGCTTGAATATTTCAAAAATAATACAACTCCTGATCAAGCACGGGCAAAATTTAGATTCAAATGTGCAGACAGAGATGAAATTGAAAAAATAATACGTGCACAGAAATCTAATGCAGTGGGTGTAGATGGGATCACATTGAAAATGATCAATGTTATCTTGCCTAAGATTATTGATTATATTGTACATATCATTAACTCAAGTTTGTTGGAAGGCGCTGTGCCTGAAATCTGGAAAATGGCAGTTGTAAAACCTATCCCCAAACAAAGCACTGTAACATCCTTTGATGATTTGCGCCCAATTAGCATTTTACCTACCCTGTCAAAGGTACTCGAAAGAATCTGCAGTGAACAAATCATGAGTTTTATAACACATAAAAATTTGCTTCCATCCACTCAATCTGGATTTAGAAAGGGTCATAGCACAAATACGTGCCTTTTGAATATTGTTGACTCAATTATTGAGAATCATGATAATTCATTGGCGACAATATTGCTTCAAATAGATTTTTCACAGGCCTTTGACATGGTCGATCCCAATTTACTCCTTGCGAAGTTGCACTATTACAATTTCAGTGACGACGCTATCCAATGGTGTAAAAGCTACTTTAAAAATAGGCATTTTCAAGTCAGTATGGCATCAAATTCATCCACAATAAACTCCAATATATTCCCCCTTCAACGAGGAGTGCCACAAGGGTCTATTCTAGGTCCATTATTCTTTTTAATATATGTAGCAGACATGCCATCAACTTTGGATTTCTGTGCTGCTCACTCATTTGCTGATGATACTCAGATTTTGGCAGCAGGTGATAAGAACAAAATCGATGAGTTGAGTATAGAAATTAATAAGGATCTCCAGAAATTGATTCTCTGGATAACAAATAATGGACTTAAGATAAATGCCAGTAAATCCTCTCTCATAATTTTTGGTACTAGAGAAACACCCAAAATAATACTAGGTGATACAGTGTTAGATCGCAGTCATGTAATAAAAAGTCTTGGTATGCATATCGATGAAGATCTAAAATTTCAGGAGCATGTAGCAATTAAATTAAAGGCTGCCAGACTCCAATTAAGACACTTATATCACTATCGCAATTTACTATCATCTGATGTTAAACTTAGACTTATAAATTCTCTAGTACTTCCCATTTTTGATTATTGTGCCTGCGTTTATGTCCCTAATTTGACGCAAAACTTCAAACATAAAATCACTCTCTTCCAGAACTGTTGCCTTCGATTCGTATTTGGGGTACGTAAGTATGATCACATATCCAGTTTCCGCCTTCTTGCCAACTTGAATTATATTGATGATCGTGTAAAAATATTCTATCTATGTCTTATACACAAAATCAGGCAAACTAGTTGTCCACCGTATTTATACGACAAACTCAATTTAAAAGAGCATCATTATGTTCTGCGTGACAAAAATTTGTATACAGTACCAACATATAAAAAAACCAAATTCAAAAGTTGTTTTTCTTATCTTGCTCCTCCACTTTACAATAATATTCCCGATAATTTGAAGTCTCTATCACTGAATTCATTCAAATTTAATATAAAAAATATGTACAAACTGAATTGAATTTTTTTTTTTTGTATAGATTCATATCTTGTGATTGGTTAGTAGGCATCCAATTATGTCTTAAAAGGTGTTCGTGAATTGTTTTCTTTTAGGTTCATTTGTATCACATTGCTATACTTTAGTCTCTGATTTATTTGTTTTTATATTATATTCATCTATATCGCATTGTTACAATTTATTCTTACATGTATTGGTTAGGTGGAAGATCAGCCTTTGGCTGAACCTCGCCATTGATCTAGGATCAATAAAGTTATATATTATTATTATTATTATTATTAAAATCTGACTCGACTTCTTCGAACTATACCCAAGTCTCAGACTTGCGTTTTGATTTGTTGGCTCTTATTGTCCAGCTTGCGGCTTCCGAGCTACATCCTCATCTAGGACTCGCGTCTTCCGAGCTAGTCTTCTATTATTTAGCTCGCGTTTTCCGAGCTGTACTATAGTCCCCAACTCGCATCCATCGAACTGTACTCAAGTCTCAGATTCTCATTTCGTAGGTCAGCTAACGTCTTTCGAGCTATTTCCTAGTTTCGGATACGCGTCTTCCGAGTTCAAATCCTATTATTCAGCGCGCGTCTTCCAGGCTACGCGTCTTTCAAGCTAATCCTCAAACTTAAACACATGTCCTCCGAGTCATAATTCTATTATTCAGCTTGCTTCGAGCTAGTCTCTAGCTTCGGATTAGCGTCTCCCGAGTCAGCTCGCGTTTTTCAAGCTATACCTCAGTCTTAGACACGAGTCCTCCGAGTTATAATCCTATTATTCAGCTCGCGTATCTTTCGAGTCATGATTATGTCATTCAGCTTACATTTTCGCGTCTTTAGGGGTCAGCTCCTTTTATTCAGCTTGCGTCTTCCGAGCTACACTTCAGTCTAAGATTTGCGTCTTCCGAGCTAGCTTCCTATCATCTAACTTGCGTCATTCGAGCTGTACCTGGGTTTCAAACACGCGTCTTTCGAGTCATAATCCTATTATCCAGCTGCACCCCAGTCTTAAGCTTGCGTTTTCCGAGCTAGCTTTCCATCATATAACTCGCTAGCTTGAGACTCGCGTCTTCCGAGATAGCTTCCTATTATTCTGCTAGCGTCTTTCGAGCTTACCTTAGTCTCAGACGTCTTTCGAGTCATAATCCTATTATCCAGCTATACCACAGTCTAAAACTTGCGTCTTTCGAGCTAGCTTTCTATCATCCAACTTGCGTCTTCCGACCTACACCCTAGCCCAAG
This sequence comes from Dromius quadrimaculatus, assembly GCA_963989225.1. NCBI lineage: Eukaryota > Metazoa > Arthropoda > Insecta > Coleoptera > Carabidae > Dromius > Dromius quadrimaculatus. Next base: position 69,368,944 of record OZ022324.1, on the reverse strand, counting down.
ACTTGCGTCTTCCGAGCTAGCTTTCTATTATCTAGCTTGCGTCTTCCGAGCTGTACCTCAGTCTTAGACACGCGTCTTCCAAGTCATAATCCTGTCATCCAGCTCGCGTTTTTAGAGCTATAACATAGTCTCCGACTCGCATCCATCGAACTATCCTCAAGTCTCAGATTCTTGTTTTATAGGTCAGCTTCTAGCATGCAGCTCACGTCTTTCCAGCTACTCTCTAGCTTCGGTTTCGCGTCTTTTCAATCAAAATCCTATTATCCACCTTGCGTCTTCCAAGCTACTTCCTAGCCTCAGATTCGCGTCTTCCGAGTCATCTCGCGTTTTTCAAGCTATACTTCAGCCTTAGAAACGGGTCTTCCAAGTCATAATCCTATTATTCAGTTTGTATATCTTACGAATCATTATTCTGTCATCCAGCTTACATTTTCCGAACCAGTCACAGACTCGCGTCTTTAAGGGTTAGCTCCTACTGTCCAGCTTACGTCTTCCAAGCTACACTCCACTCTAAGACTTGCGTCTTCCTAGCTAGCTTCCTATTATCTAACTCGCGTATTCCCAGCTGTACTTGAATTTCAAACACGCGTCTTTCGAGTCAAAATCCTATTATCCAGCTGCACCCCAGATTAAAACTTGCGTCTTCCGAGCTAGCTTCTTATTAGTTAGCTTGCGTCTTCCGAGGTACACCCTGGTCAAAGACTTTCGTCTTCCGAGCTAGCTTCCTAATATCCATTCCGCGTCTTCCGAGCTGTACCCCATTAATTGGCGTTCTATCTTCCAGCTTGCGTCCTTCGAGCTACTTTCCAGTCTCAGACTGGAACCTTCCGATTCAGAATCCTATTATTAAGATTGCGTCTTCCGAGTTATACCTCAGTCCTAGACTCGCTTTTTCCTAGTCATAATCCTATCATCCAGTTCGCGTGCTTCGAGCTTAATTAAAAATTTCGACTTGCGTCCTTCGAACCCAAGTTTCAAACTAGTGTTTTTCGTATTCAGCTCGCATCCTCCGAGCTACTTTTAGCCTCAAACTTGCGTCTTCCGAATAAGAGTCATATTCCTTAGTTTGCGTCTTCCTAGCCTTAGTCTCGAATTCGCATTCAACGTTTTTAGCGCATTTTTAGCGCATTTTTTGGAAAAAACTATACTATTTACAGACTTGAAACTGGTACTAAATAAAAGCTGCTGTTTCGTAGGTTTGCACAAATTGCTTTAATTCAAGCTCAGTGATTGTGGAAGATTCAATTATTCAATTACTTGTTTCAAGTGAAACAATGCCCATAGATATATATGACATTAGGGATATGGCAACTAAAGTTTATTCAAGTATATAAAAATTTAGTTACAATTTTAGCCGTGGGTGTCACTATTATTATGTACAGTTGTCAAATCTGTCCGGGATTCATTCAATGACTTGTTTGACGCGAATTTGAAGCTTATTAGAATGAATTATTATTATCGGATGAAAATTTGTTGACTTTTGGTGTATTTTTTTTATATAGCTTTGATAAAGATCAAATTATCATTTTAAGCTACAGCACTTGACCTCTCGTCAGTCAATAACTAAACAATGAAGATTAAAAGGTATTTTTGAGTTTGTGCATGCATAAATTATGTACCTATCAAATAGTCAACTTAAAACTAGTACTAAATGGAAGCTACTGTTTTGTAAGTTTGCCCAAACTGCTGATTTCAAGCTCAGTAATTGTGAGAGGTAATTTGCGAAATCTCTGAAGTAACAAGCATTCATGAGCTGTCAAAAATGCGCTTTCATCATCTAGATGATTCTTCAATTTTTTGAGCTATACCATAATCTCCGACTTGCGTTTTCCCGTATTATCAAGCTCGCGTCCTCCAAGTTACTCCCTAACGTCAAACTTGCGTCTTCCTAATAAGAATCATATAACACAGTCGTGACCTTTGAGCTAACTTCCAGTTCCAGTAGATTTACATTTTGGATTACGACAAATAAAAGAGACCATTACTAATACAGTCAGTTTATAATTTTGAATCGTAATATCTTCCCAGACTGTGCTTCCAGCTGTTCTTTGTAAGAATGCAACGAACTTGTATATTATTTGCCTGCAACAATATTTAAACTTTGATTTCTGCCTTGTAATTTTTGGAATCGTCGAGAAATAGCAACCGCAGGTATATAAACAAAAGACAAGGCCAAGTAAGACAGTATTGGGTCAGTAAGGCAGCTACTGCATTTTCCGACTCCTTTGGTTTGTTATAAGGGAGTCGGAAAATGCAGTAGCTGGAATGGAATAACTCAGAAACCACATAAGAAATGGAAAAATCATCTAGATGATGAAAGCGCATTTTTGACAGCTCATGAATGCTTGTTACTTCAGAGATTTCGCAAATTATCATCTCTCACAATTACTGAGCTTGAAATCAAGCAGTTTGGGCAAACTTACGAAACAGCAGCTTCCATTTAGTATTAGTTTCAAGTTGACTATTCGATAGGTACATAATTTATGCATGTACAGACTCAAAAATACCTTTTAAACTTCATTGCTTGTTATTGACTGACGGGAGGTCAAGTGCTGTACCTTAAAATGATAAATAAAAAAAAAAGTAAACAAATTTGCATGCAATAATAATAATTCATTCTAATAAGCTTCAAATTCGCGTCAAACAAGTCATTGAATGAATCCCGGACAGATTTGACAACTGTACATAATAATAGTGACACCCGCGGCTAAAGTTGTAACTAAATTTTTATATACTTGAATAAACTTCAGTTGCCATATCCCTAATGTCATATATATCTATGGGCATTGTTTCACTTGAAACAAGTAATTGAATAATTTAATGTTCCACAATCACTGAGCTTGAATTAAAGCAATTTGTGTAAACCTACGAAACAGCAGCTTTTATTTAGTACCAGTTTCAAGTCTGTAAATAGTATAGTTGCTGAGAACTCAGCGTCACGCCAGCCAGACAGCCAAAGTGAATATAATAGCGTTTTTTTCCAAAAAATGCGCTAAAAAGCCAAGTGAGACAGCATTGGGTCAATAAGGTAGCTACTGCATTTTCCGACTCCATTGGTTTGTTATAAAGGAGTCGGAAAATGCAGTAGCTGGAATGGAATCACTCAGAAGCCACATAAGAAAGCCAAGTGAGACAGTAGTGGGTCAGTAAGGCAGCTACTGCATTTTCCGACTTCCTTGGTTTGTTATAAGGAAGTCGAAAAATGCAGTATCTGGAATGAGATAACTCAAAAGACAATCTAATTTTTAAGTAATGTACTAAATTTTTCAAGTTGTATTCATTATAAGATCATACATAATACTGTCACAAATATGAAATATTTGTAGTAATTAGGTCACATAGTTATTTATTTGTAATTTTAGTTAGTATTGACAACTGTTCAACTGTCGGACATGATTGACAGGCCATGGTCACTAGATGTTTGGTGGTTGTCAGGCAACAACTATTAGACAATTAAATGTTTGGTTATTGAAACTTGAATTGCAAACATATTACCAAATACGTTATTACTCCCCCTATAACCTAAAACAATATTTATTAAATGGGGTAAACATAAAAATCGTATACATACTTTATAGTAAAGAGTATTATCAACATCAAAGAATCCAAATACAGACAGCTGACATTTTGAATTATGAATAACAAAAGAGTATTGATATAGCTGAAAAAGTATTTTAGAACTATCAGCTTTTACGTGCATTATTAGTATGAATACCTTCTCTTTTATTTCATCAGATGTTGTTATGTTTAGCAACCTGTGGATATAAATCCCAGAATTTTTTGTCTGAAACCAAATATCATTATTATTATTATCATTAGTATCATTAATATTGCCATTATTATTATTATTATTATTATTATTATTATTATTATTATTGACATTATCATTATTATTACTATTATTATTATTATTATTATTGTCATTGAAGACAATGTAGAGAATAAGTGGCATAAGATACAAAACTGTATAAACCAAGCTGCAAAAAAATGGATAGGAGAAGAAAAACAAGAAAATAAAAAAACATGGTTCAACAAAGAGTGCCAAGAAATAGTATTAAAAAAGAAAAATGCAAGACTGAAGTGGATGAATACAAATAGGATAGAAGACAGAGAAGATTATAAAAAAATGAGGAAGAAATGTTGTAAAATTCTAAGAAAAAACAAGAGAAATTGGATAGATAATAAAATAACAGATATTGAAAAAGAAAGTGTGAATAGAAATTCAAAACAATTCTATAAAAAAATAAATGAACAAAAAAGAACATACAAACCAAAAGTCTACTGTATAAAAGACGCAAAGGGCAACAAAACAGAAAACGATGAACAATAAAAGAAAACATGGGTAGAATACTTTAAAACCCTGCTAACAGACCCGCAACAAAACGTGGATATTACAACACAAGATGAAATTGCGGACGAAGGAGTATTAGAAGAACCAACAAAAGAAGAAGTCAGAGAAATAATAAGAAGCAGGCGAAATGGGAAGACTCCTGGCAAAGATGGAATAAACACAGAACTAATAAAATATGGAGGAGATGAACTATACGAATATATATATATAAACTTATAATGAAGGTGTGGAGAACAGAAAAAATGCCAAAGGATTGGGAAAGAGGACAAATAGTCACAATTCACAAAAAAGGAGACCAACAAACATGCGAAAATTACTGAACACGACATATAAAATAATGTCAACACTAATACAAAAGAGAGTCCAGAAAGAAACAGAAAACATAATAGGACAGCATCAGTGCGGATTCACGCAAGGCAGATCAACAACAGACACTATACATACAGTTAAACAGATAATAGAAAAAGCACATGAATATAAAATGAACATGGACTTATTATTCATTGATTTCAAACAAGCGTTTGACTCGATCAAGAGAGAAAAACTTATGAAAGCCCTAGAAGAATTTGGGATAACAGCTAAACTAAGACGATTGATCTTGATGACATTAACAATTAAAACACAAAAAGGAGAAACTCAGGAATTCGAAATAAACAAAGGAGTAAGACAAGGAGATACACTATCGGCAACTCTGTTCAACATAGCGTTAGAATATGTGATGAGGAATTTGAACAAAGGAACACTCAGAACTAAAGGCGGACAAATAATAGCACATGCAGACGATATAGTATTGGCAACAAAAAATAGGAAAATATTGAAAGAAATGGTCGAAGAAATAGTAACAGAAGGAAACAAAATGGGTCTAAAAATCAATGAGAACAAAACTAAAATAATGAGGATAGGAAAAAAATCAGGAAGTAGAAATATAAAAATAGGTAGCCTACAGTTTGAGGAGGTTAATAAATTCAAATACTTAGGCATTATGCTATCAAATAATGAAGACAGGAAAACAGAAATCCAAGAGAAGATATTAACAGCGAACAGAGCCTTTTACGCAAATAAAAATTACTCAGGGATAAAAACCTAACAAAGAAAACAAAATTAAAAGTTTATAAAACAATAATCAGACCAATAATAATGTACGCTGCAGAAACAATGACAATGACCAAAAAAGATGAAGAAGATTTACGAATAGTAGAAAGAAAAATAGTAAGAACTATTACAGGATTAGTAAAAACGACAGAAAACGAATATAGAATATTAATGAACCATGAAATAGAACAAGAGCTGCAAGGAGAAGATATAGTAAGGAAAATAAAACAACAGAGGACGAAATGGTTAGGACACATATGGAGAAAAAGGGAAGAAGACACCGTAAGGGCAATTTTACAATGGGAACCAGGCGGAAACAGAAGAAGAGGCAGACCCAGGTCGAAATGGCTACAAGAAGTAGAAGCAGATCTGAGTAAAGCAGGAATAAAGAAATGGAAGGAGAAAACAGAAAATAGGAAGACATGGAGAGAAATATGTCAGAATATTTAGAACAAGGCGATGAGGACTGATCCCCCTCAAATAAAGGATCTAGAGAGCTTCAATAGAAGCGGCGCAACCCCACCTGGGGTGTTCAAGCCACTATATATATATATATATATTATTATTATTATTATTATTATTATTATTATTATTATTATTGTCATTATTATTATTATTATTATTATTATTATTATTAGCATGAATATTTCTTACCTGTTTTTTGAGAGAATCACAAGCATTGCACAACATTTTGAACCTCAACGAATGGAAGCAGCACCAAAAAATTAAATAAACCCCAAAAACTTTGCCATCAACTTCAAATTCACTACTGTTGATTACAAATAAAATAGCGTAGTAAGATGTTAATAAAATCTCAAAAAATGCAATCCATGTGGAAACTAACATTTGCATGGAAAACATATAATTTATGTCAGACACGATATCACATAAATCAGAATGAAATTTGAATGTTTTAGCAAGTTTAACAATCATCTGTGAATCGTTAGATTCGACAAAAATATTATTGTTTATATTTTGAAAGCATTGTGCGATGAAGTAAATTAAATTGACGAAAATTGTTTCAACTAGGTAGAAAGTAGTTGCAAAGAAATAAAAAAACAAATATAATTTATCGATGTTACTCATCCAGACCCCTAAAACAATTGAGCTTAAGGCAATTGGTGTGAAATGTAAATACGTTAAAAATGTGCTCACTACAACAAACTCAATCAATAATAGCTTCAGCATTCCATCAATAATTCCCTTTTCATCCAGAACTTCATTCCCAATGAATAAAATAGCCCCAATTATTTTCTGGAAACGTTTATATAATAATAAAAATGTAGTGAGAGTAATGAGGATTGAAGCCACAAATTGGATTTGATCAAATTTGCTCAAATAGTCGTCCATTGGATCTTCATCAAAAAAATGTGTATAACCCCACAAAATAATCCCATATATGATTATAGTTTGTATAATCCCCCACCATGAATATTTTACACCATTTGGCCCAACTTTGTAAGGAAATACCCCAAATATACTCAAAAAAATAAAAAATGGCTTCACAAATTTCAAAATACTTTGTATTTTATTGACGTTCATTTCAAAGCACTTCAGACAAACTAAATGATAATAAATTGGGTTTTACTTAAACATGAATACAAAATAAAGGAAACACAATTCAAATCAATAACTCAGCTTTATATTACAGGGTAGCAATTGGTAGCAATTGCCTGCCTGCGTTCGCTGAATATTAACTAATGAAGATATTGAACTGGAATTGAATATACCAATTTCGTCGACAAGCCCATGGAATAAGATTATGCTCCGTCATATGATCAAAATGATATTCTGAGCTGCACTCACCTAAAATCCCCAGCCGGAAGTTAATCGTCACAACGATAACATGTCCATACGAAGCCAAGATTGTTCCATCGTACGGGTTTCCAGAATTCCACTCATAGCTCTCTCCATGCACGTACACGATGCAGGGCAAGGCGATCCCTGCTGACCCGCCCCCCGATGGCCCGCCGTTGCTCGTGTCGTCGCTCGACCCTAAGGGCAAATAAGAAGTTAAAAGTTGGAACTTGTGTGAAGTTTGCTGTCTCAAACAGTTGCTGGCCGATAAGTCAATAGTTTTTGTTTTGGATTCAATTGTTTCGTTTTAAAATTGATACTGGACTCCAGAGGGTTTTAACAGCTAGGTGAAGTTTGTGAGAAGTTGATTTAATATTATATCTTCTCCGAATAAAAAGAGTTATCGATATTTTATTTGGGCAATACTAGATTGCGGAGCAATTCGGTAATAAGAGTAAGATACGATCAATAAATCGAGAACGCCCATGCACTCCCACACGAAATTCTAAATCCAAATACTTGATAATATAACACAGAAAGCAGAGGCAGAAGATTTTGTAATAAACAAAGGAGAAAAACAACAACTTATTCAATTTAGCATTAAAATATGTGCTACAAAACATAGAGAAAGGAATATTAAGAACGAAAGCAGAACAAATAATAACAAACGCTGACGATGTAGCGATCATAAGAAAAAAAAAACAAATAATGAAAGTAATAACAGTATTAGAAATAAATATCAACAAGACAAAAATAATGAAATCCAGAAAAACAACAAAGGATAAAAGAACAAAAACAAATAAAGAGCAAAAGGAAGCAGAGATAAAACAACAATACACAAATAAAAAACTATTTAGAAATGAAACTCTGTCAAAAATAACAAAAACAGAAATACATGAAACAATAATAGAATCAATAGCACTCAATGCTGCCGAAACAATGACAAATTCAGGGAAACAACACCAAAACAAATGATGAAGAAGGAGAAGCAGAAATAAAAGAGAAAATAGCAACAACAAACAGAGCTTCCGACTCAAATAAAAACCTATTGAGAAGTAAAACTGTTAAATAATCATGAGAAAAGAAAAAATTTCAGAAAACAAACATACACCAAAAATGAATCACGAAATAGAAAAAGGATAAAATGAAGAAGACAGTGGAAAAAATTAAAGAACAAAAAATAAAATTACTTAAACACGAATGAAGAGATGGAGAACAAAACACAATACAGTCAACCCTACAATAGAATCCAGCAGGAAGAAAAACGAAGAGGAAGAACAAGATTATCGTGGAAAGAAAGAATAGAAGAACTGAAAACATTTGGAATAATAATATTCGTAGAGAAAACAATAGTAATAAACAAAGAAATAAGACAATAGATGTAGCATTAGAATATGTGCTGGGAAACAGTAACAGTATTAGAAATAGAAACCAACCAAACAAAAATAATCAAATCCAGAAAAAACACCAGAGGATGAAGTAATAAGGATTAGACAAAATACTTTTGGAAAAGTTAAGCGTCAAAACTAATAGAAAGGTAAAGAAAGCAGAAATAAAACAACAATACACAAATAAAAAACTATTTAAGAGTAAAACTCTGTCAAAATGACGAAATTGGAGGAACATAAAACAATAATAAAATCAATAGCATTATATGTTACCGAAACAAGGACAATAACAAAAAAAGGACAAAGAGAATTCAAGAATAATAGAGACAAGAACTATTAGAACAAAAAAAGTATCAGAAAACGAATTTAGACCAAGAGCTAGTCACGAAATGCAAAAAAGAATCAGAAAAACAAGACTTAGTGAAGGTAATGAAACAATAAAGAAAAAACTTGCTTGGACATGAAAATGAAAATAGGAACATCACAAACAAAAGCAGGAAAAATGATAGCATTCGCAGACGATACAGCAATCATAACAAAAAATAGACAAATTATGCAAGAAATGTCACAAAAAATAATAACAGAAAGTAATAACAGGATTAGAAATAAATACCAGGGAAACAACAGAGGATAAAGAAATAAAAATTGGAGTATATACTTTCAAAAAAGTGGATGGATTCGAAAACATAAGTGTCACAAAAACAAATAAAGAAGAAAGAGAAGCAGAAATAAAACAACTAAACACAAATAAAAACTATTGAGGAATGAAATTCTGTCAAGAATAACAAAAAAGTGAGTAAATAAAACAATAACAAAACCAGTAGCATACAATGCTGCCGAAATAATGACAATAACAGAAAAAGACGAAGAAAACTCAAGAATAATAGATAGAAGAATTATAGGAACAAAAAAAAGTATCAGAAAACGACAAAGAATCAATCACAGAATAAAAAAGAATCAGAAAGGCAAGACAAAGTGAAGGAAATAAAACAACAAAGAATAAAATGGCTCGAAAATCAGAGACTCCACTTAATTTAGTACAATAATGTGTTACAAAACATGGAAAAAGGAGCAATAAGAACAAAAACAAGACAAATAATAACATTCACTGACGATATAGCAACCAAACAGGAAATAAACAATCAATGAAGGAAATGTAACAAAAAATAATAGCAGAAAGTAACAACCAGACAAAAAAAAATTAATTTAGGGTAACAACAGAGGATTAAAAGATAAAGATTAGAGTACAGACTCTTGAAGAGAGTAGATAGATTCAAGTACCTAGGCTTCACAATAACAAATAAAAACGAAATGGAAGCAGAAATGAAACAACAATACACGAATTAAAAAATATTGATAACTGAGATACATAAAACAATAATAGAACCAATAGCACTCTATACTGCCGAGAATATAACAATGATCAGAAAAAACCCAAGAAAATCAAAGAATAATGGAGAAAAAGACGAACATAAACTAGGAATGAATCACGAAAAACCAAAATAATTACAAAAAAGACACATAGAGAAGAATAACAATAAATAAAATGGCTTGGACAAGAAGAAGACACTATCAATAACTATTCAACTAGGCATTTGAATATGCAATACCAAACATAGAAAAAGGAATACTGAAGACTAAAAAACAGGACAAATAATAGCATACGCTGACGATATAGCAATCCTAGCAAAAAATTAACAAACAAGGAAAGAATTGTTATAAGAAATAATAACAAAAGTAATAACAGTATTAGAAGTAAATACCAAAAGGACAAAAATAATTAAATCCAGGAAAACAACAAAGGATGAAGAAATAAAGTTTGGACAATATACTTTTGAGAGACTGAATGAATTCAAAAACCTAGATGTTACAAAAATGTAAGGGAAACAGAAATAAAACAACAATACGTAAATAAAAAACTATTGGGGAGTGAAACAATAGCTAAAATAAGAACAGATAAAATAGTTATGAAACCAATAACACTATGTGATGCCGAAACAATGCCAATAACAAAAAAGGACAAGTTATTAGAACAAAAATATATATATATATATATATATATATATATATATATATATATATATATATATATATATATATATATATATATATATATATATATATATATATATATATATATATATATATATATATATATATATATATATATATATACAGGGTGTAACAGAAATAAGTACATTAATTTTAACCTGCAATAGATCTCTTCAAGACTAACAATTTTTCTTCATAACTTTTTTCTGTAAGTCTTCTGGATATCGAGTGAAAATTCATCAAAGTTTGGTCAAAACTTTCATAGTGCGCCTATGGTTAGAACTGGATGTTTCTCATTTGTTGCAAGAATGACAGCTGTCGATTTAAATTATTATTTTGAAACTTTAAACCATCATAGCCTTATCAAGCATTCATTTGAAACTGAAAGAATAACGGTTTTTCAATAATACACTGATATACGCGCACCTCGATTATTCTTTTATTGTATATGTTGCAAGAAAGATCAAATTTATCTCTGAAACCAACAATTTGGTACATTGGTCGTATTTATATGTTATTGTTGAGAAATTTTATTTCTATTTAGTAATTTCACGTATATTTTCAAATAGTTAGTACATTTCTTGAACATTAGATTGTCAGCAGAAGTTCATTGCATTTGGATCAGCTGATTTGAATAGTCTGAATATAGCCTGTAACATAGTTAGAATATGGGTCAGATTGTGCTGCCATCTACGATCAACTTAAAAAGTAGTTGCTCCTCTCAGCTTACTTCATTACTGTTGGCTCTCAAACATAAAGAGAAAATCATTCAACGATTTATTTAAAGTGAACGGTGAAATATGAAATAGAATGCAATTCAAAAATAATTAATTCAATGAATAATTCAACTGGAAATATTACCGCAAAAATTGTAAGAGCTTATTCTTGAAAAACAGAAAACCTAACCTACAAATGTTTCACACTGAGTTTGGTAATTGATTTTAAATATTTTTTAAAATATGAGATACAATATTCTATTTGTTCAACAGATCAATTCACGAGGCATACTTCATTGAAACGACCTGACTGTGAAGTATGTAATAATATGAGAAAAAACTAATTCACAGCAGCTTCATTTATAAATTAATGTATTTTATTCATTTCATCTGGTGTTTTACGTTCCAGGTAAACGATAAGTTCTCAATATCTCATAGTATTCTCATCATTATGTATAAGTGCACAATATTTTGACATTAAATACATGAGCATAACCACAATAATTCAATTTTTAGTGAAAAATGACATTTCTGAAATCGTTCCAAATTAATTCAGTTAACAAATCTTACACTGCCTGCGAAATCGCAGATAGAAGAGCTTGACATTTTCACAGGTTTTAACTTTTGTGACAATAATAATTAGACGATTTTTTCCAAAATTTATTTGAAGGAATTGATCTGGAATTGATAGCTTACATATATCGAGATCAATTGTTACGTTGTAACCAGGGTTGTAACTGCTACTGGATCCGATAATTATGCACCTGAACGACTCGTTAAATTATAGGGGTCAAAAAATGCTAAAAAAAGATGAGAATTTGAGAAAAAGTTATTAAGAAAAATTGTTATGCTTGACGGGTTCTATCACTGGTTAAAATTAATGTACTTATTTCTGTTACACCCTGTATATATATATATATATATATATATATATATATATATATATATATATATATATATATATATATATATATATATATATATATATATATATATATATATATATATATATATATATATCAGAAAATGAGAATAGATATAGGAGAACAGTGGGAGAAATGAAACAACAAAGAATGAAATGGCTCGGACATCGGAAACTCTTCAATTTAGCACTAGAATGTGTTACAAAACATACAAAAAGACAAATATAGCAACAATAACAAAAAATAAACAAATTATGGAAGGAATGTAGCAGAAACTAATAACAGAAAGTGACAACAACACAAAAATAATTGAGTTTAAACAGGTAGATATATTGAGGAGTAAAACTCTGTCAAAAATAACAAAAATAAAAATACAGGACACAATAATAAAACCAGTAGCATTCAATGCTGCCGAAACAATGACAATAACAAAAAAGGACAAAGAAAATTCAAGAATAAAGCACGGAATATAAATAAAGAGAATAAAACAACAAAAAATAAAATAGCTTGGACAACAGAAACTCTATTCAATTTAGCACTGGAATAAGGAACATTACAAACAAAAGCAGAAAAAATAATAGCTTACGTTGACGATGTAGCAATCATAACAAAAAATAGACAAATATTAGAAGAAATGTAACAAAAAATAATAACAGAATGTAATAACAGTATTAGGAATAAATACCAACGAAACAAAAATGATTAAATCCAGGGCAACAACAAAGGATGAAGGAATAAAAATTGGAAGATATATTTTTTAAAAAGGTGGATGGATTCAAAAACCTAAGTGTTACAAGAACGAATAAAAAGGAAAAGGGAGCAGAAATAAAACAACAATCCGCAAATGAAAAAACTATCGAGGGGTAAAATTTTGTCAAAAATAACAGAAACGAGAAAACAAAACAATAATAGAACTAATAGCACTCTATGCTGCCGAAACAATGAGAATAACAGAAAAAGGACAAAGAAAACTCAAGAATAATAGATAGAAGAATTATGAGAACAAAAAAAAGTATCAGAAAACGAATAGAGACCAAGAATAAATTACGGAATAAAAAAGAATTGGAAGGACAAGACGAAGTGAAGGAAATAAAACAACAAAGAATAAAATGGCCCAGAAATCACAAACTGTAGTCAATTTAGCTACAAAATATACAAAAAATAAACAAATAATGGAAGAAATGGACCAAAAAATGATAACAGAAAGTAGAAACAAGAAAAAAGTAATTGAATTGGGAAACAGCAGAGGATGAAGAAATAAAGATTGGACAATATACTTTTGAAAAGGTGGATGAATTCAAAAACCTAGGTGTCACAAAAACAAATGAAAAGGAAAAGGGAGCAGAAATAAAACAACAATACACAAATAAAAACCAATTGAGAAATAGAAATAATAAAAATTAAAATACATGGAACAATAATTAAACCATGCTGCCGAAAAAATGATACTGATGGAAAAAAACCCAAGAAAATCGAAGAATAATGAAAAGAAAAACGAACATAAACCAAGAATGAATCACGAAATACCAAAAACATTGAAAAACCAAAATCAAGAACAAAAGCAGAACAAATAATAACAAACGGCGATATAGCAATCATAACAAGAAATAGACAAACGATGGAAGAAATGTTACAACAAATAATAACAAAAAGTAATAACAAAGAATAAGAAATAAAAACCAACAAGACAAAAAAAATAAAATTCAAGAGAACAACAGAGGATAAAAAAATGCGGATGAACTCAAATACAAATAGAGAACTAGTGAGAAGTAAAACTGTCCAAAATAACAAGAACAATAAAACATAAAACAATAATAAAACAAACAATGCTGCCGAAACAAGACAACGACAAAAAAGACGAAGAAATTAAAGAATAATGGAAACAACAATCATTAGGGCAGAAAAATTATTCAAGAAATAGAAAAAGGATAAGAAGGGAAAGACAGTAGAAAAAATTAAACAATAAATAATAGAATGACTGAGGCATGTATGGAGACCTGCAATAAAGCAGGAACAAAAAGAAGAAGACCAAGATAATCATGAAAAACATAAGTAAAAAAAGATCTAAAGACAGTGGGATTATTAAAATTGTAAGAGAAAATAAAACTTTGGTAAGAATGGACTAAACATAACAAAAAATAAACAAACAATGAAAAAAATGTTACAAAACATAATAGCAGAAAGTAATTACATATTATTAGAAATAAATATAAATAAGACATAAATCAAGTTCAAGGAAATAACAAGCAGAGAAATAAAAAAGAAAGAAAAGCAGAAATAAAATAGAAGACAGCAACCAACAAACAACTTTCTACGCAAATAAAAACCAATAAAAAGTAAAAATCTGTCAAAAATAACAAGAGGATCACAAAATAAAAAAAAAAAAATGTCTTTGTGTAAACTTATCTCCTGAATAATAATTTTTGGAAAAGTATTTCTGCCTCATAAGAAGCTCTTTCCATTTCACTGAATTCAACTGCGAGATATCCGAAAAAGCTGATGAAATATCGATGAATTCAGCTCTGGATTCCACCTACTTTTGAGTGCTGAATAAAACAACAACTTCAGTGTTCGATTAATGCACTTCATCCATCAATGAATAAAACAACACGCCTTATCAGTACTTTATATCACAGGGAAGGAATTCTTTTGAGTTTATTGTCCTAAAAAATTTTCTGAAGATATGTTGACGTATGACAACCAACAAATGAGGCTGTAGTTGCACCCCCAAGCGTTAATCTAAAGAATTCCAGACACTTCCCTTGCGGAAGTCCCTACTTGAGAATTCTGGGCCTAAGCCCATGCATCGTTCTTTCGAAACGAATGACTATAAAATATTATGAACGTGACAC
Source organism: Dromius quadrimaculatus (assembly GCA_963989225.1). NCBI lineage: Eukaryota > Metazoa > Arthropoda > Insecta > Coleoptera > Carabidae > Dromius > Dromius quadrimaculatus. Next base: position 69,353,773 of record OZ022324.1, on the reverse strand, counting down.
CGCGCCAATTTCAATTCTCCGAATGCATTTCTGTCTCTCTGAGTTTTTATTCGATGCGACAGAGTGTTTTATGGATAGAAGATGTGGGTGGCCGCTTAAATATTCACATTCTGATATCGATTCGGAATAACTTACAGGCACGGAAAAATTCGCAGCCTGGTTTGCATATATCCTACAGAAATGCATCATGCGCGTGCTCCGCATGTGTTTTTAGCGTGATCATTGATTTGAAGGTGGGATAAATAAAACACTTTTATTGTGGTACGTTCCAGTAAGTCAAATATTCGAGCAAATTTACGAGCCGAGAGTCTTAAATTTAGTGAGACTAAAATTTCTCAATTACTCATTCGACTTCTTATTGAACAAATGAAAATATCTGATAGGGCAACAATGCCTGCACGTCATCGTCACTCGATAAATAATGCGAAACTGATTGATGGATTATTGAATAGGTGCCCATTGAGCTTGTTCATCTACTTAACACCCTTCATCGAGCTTCCCCTAGCTTTTCCATTCATATTAATAAAAAAAAATGACACAGAAAACTACCCTGGTACTCTCCTACTAAGGAATTGGCGCAGTCGGTACACTCCCTGCTGAAGAATGCCCAATTTCCAATTTCAATCAAATTGTTAATCAAAATTTTAATGTTATGTTGTAATTTTCAATTATTTACAATACTGTATTTCTACTTTTATTTAGATTTGAACGTGAGAATCAACAGTTGTGTGTAATGAAATATATGTCCCAACTTTCATGTAAACATAGAATGCCGGAAGACGAAAAAATAGAACATATATTAAATGCAGAAACAACAAAGAAAAAACCTGATGGATTGATGAAGTAAATAACATCAAGAACCAAAGAAAAAGACAAACAATCATAGGTGCATCTAATAAAATGCCGAAAAGCAAATAAAAACCAACAAGCAAAAAAAAAATAGAACAACAAACTTTCAAAGATCTGAAGGAAAAGCTAAAAATATATTTTAACCAGAAACAAATCAATACCAATCTAAAAAATGAATAGAAAGGCAAACAACCGAAGTGGACAACAAAGAATAGATACCCAATATCAACACCCAAAAAATATATAATGTTTCAAAGACTTGATATACATTCAAGGATTAGAAGAGTGGACATAAAGAAAGCATTCGAAGGACTATACACAAAAAATTCAGCAAGATATGCGAACTTAATGAAATGCTAGAAACCAAATAAGATGTGAAAAGCAAAAACAACAAAGAAAAAACGAATGGACGACCTTCCAAAGCCTCAAACAACGGCTAAGTAGATAATTTGGCTAAAAACAATACTAATTCCAAAACAACAAATGAAAAAGAAAACAAACAATGTAGAAACAATACAGAATATGTGCCCTAATAAAATGATGAAAGACAAGAAAAAAACAACAACAAAACAATCAGAAAAAGGACGACTTTTCAAAATCCTGAAAGAAACAATAAGCAAGGAGCAAGCAAACAAAAAAATTAACAACGTGGTCCAATATATGCATGCACCCAATGAAATGCCAAAAGACAAATGAACAGGAATAATACAGAATGCAAAAATAAATAAAAGACAAATAAACTTTCAAAGACCTGAAGGAAAAAGGAAGTGAATATTTTGATCAGAAACAATACCAATTCCCAAAAAGCAAGGAAGAAGACAAACAACCAAACTAAACAACATAAAACGGGTACCCAATAACAACACCCGAAACTGTACATTTGAATTTAAAGGGTTTGCTTCTTTGGATAGTCAAGTTCCAAATAACTATAAACAAACAACAATTAGCATGATAGGTATACTAAACAAATACCTAAGAACAAATAAAACCCAACAAAAAAAATACATAATTACAAACTTTCAAAAACCTGACAGAAAAAGGTAGTGAATATCTTGAGCAGGAGCAATACCAGTTCCCAAAAAGCAAAGGAAAGGGCAACAACCAAACTGAATAACATAAAATGAATACTCAATAACAACACCCGAAACGATACATGATGTTTGCAGAGTTGATATTCTTTAAACGATTTAAAACGCAGGAGAAAAAAATAGGTAGATAAAACTTAGACAGCAAAAACAACAAATTAGAAAAAAAACTAGAGTATAACCCTCCAAAAGCCTGGAACAACGGTGAAGTAGATAGTTTGGCCAAGAAAAACCAAAGAGAAAAACAAACAAATAAAGTCAACAATGTGGAATTAGCACCCAAAAAAATAGCGGTAGAAAAATGAATAGGAACAATATGGGATGCAAATACAACAACAAAAATGAAAAGAAAAATGACCTCTCAAAGACTCTAAGATAAGGGAAGTAGATGTTTTGACAATAAACAATATAAATTCACAAAAAGCAAAGGAGAAAAAAACAGATAAAGTAAAAAATATAGAATTAATACCCAATTATATGGGAAACAAATAGATAGAAATAATTTGGAGTGCAAAATTGGCAGAAAAACAAAAAAAAAGAAAGGACGACCTTCCAAAAGCCAAAATCAAACAGTTAAGTAGATAATTTGGCTACTACTAATACCAACTCCAAAATAAAAACAAATAAACAAAGTAATCAACGTAGAATTAATACCAGTATCGAATAAGTGCACCCAACAAAATACCAGAAGGCAAATAAATAGAAATAATATGGAAGGCAAACAAAATATGTGTACCCAATAAAATGCAGGAAAAGAAATAGGTAGATGAAATTTAGACAAAACAGAAACAACCAATAAAAAAAAAATTGAGTATGGCCTCTCAAAAACCTTGAACAACGGTGAAATAGATAATTTGGTTAGTCCCAAAAAAAAAAGGAAAGCGGAAAAACGAAATAAACAACATAGAATTATTGCCTAATAAAATTCCAAAGGACAAATTAATAGAAATAATATGAAAAAAACAAGGAAGAAAGCTAACGAACAAAGTAAACAACATAGAATGATAACTCAATATGTGCATCTAAACAATGCCAGAAAACAAATGAATAGGAATAATACAGACTGCAAAAATAGCAATCAAAAAAAAAGAAAAGAAAGGACGACCTTTCAAAATGCAAAAACAATACCAATTCCAGAACAGCAAAGAAAATAGCAAACAGAGTAAACAGCGTGGAACTAGTCCCCAATGTGAGCATCCAATAAAATGCCAGGAAACGAATGAATAGGAATAATGTGGGATGCAGAAACAGCAACAAAAATAAAATTAAAATAAGGACAACCTTACAAAGATCTGCAACAGAAAAGGAGTTGATATTATGACAAGAAACAATACAAAACTCCAGAAAGCAAACAAGAAACAAACAAAGTGTTTGCACTCAATAAAATGCAGGAAAATAAATAGGTGGATGAAATTAAGACAGCATAAACAACAAATTAAAAAAAAAACGAAAGAATGACTCCGAAAAGCCTGAAACAATGGTGAGGTAGATAATTTGGCTACAAACAATACAAAAAAAAAAGAGAGAGAAGCAAAGAAACATATTGCACAACATAGAATTAGTGCCCAATATATGCACCAAACAGAATACCAAAAAACAAATTCAAAGAAATGATATGGGATACAAAAACAACAACAAAAATTTAAAAAAAAAGGACGACCTTTCAAAGACTTGGAAATGCAAAGAAAAGGCCAAACAAACAGAGTTAACAACAACAAAATCGAAACCCAATATACACACCCAGTAAAATGCTGAAAAAAAATGAATAAAAACAATACGGGAAGCAAAAATAGCAACAAGAAAGAGGAAAAGAAAAAACGACCTTCCAAAAGCCTTCACGTATAGATGAATAGGTTAATTTGGCCACAAACAATACCAATCTATAAAAAGGAACAGAGAAAAAGGCAAAGAAACATAGTAAACAACATATAATTAGTGCCCAATATAGCACCAAACAGAACACCGGAAAACAAATGAAAGAAAATGATATTGAATACAAAAACACCAACAAAAAAATTAAAAGGAGGACGACTTTTCAAAGACTTGGAAATGCAAAGAAGATGCCAAACAAACAAAGTTAACAACAACAAAATTAAAACCCAATATGTGCACCCAATAAAATGCTGAGCTGGAAAACAAATAAATAAAAATAATATGGGGAGCAAATACAACAACAAAAAAAAAGAAAGGGCGACCTTCCAAAAGCCTTAAACAATAGATAAAACCTTAATTTGGCCATAAGCAATACCAGTCTCTAGAAATCAACAGAGAAAAAGGCAAAGAAATATAGTAAACAACATAGAATGCACTCAACAAAATGCCGGAGAACAACTGAATAAAAATAATAAGGAATACAAGAACAACAAGAAAAGTTAAAAAAGGACGACCTTTCAATGACCTGGAAAAGAAACAAAGAAGGTATTTTGAAAAGAAACGATATCAAACAAACAAAGTAGACAACACCAAAATTGATACCCAATGTGTGGGAAAACAAATAAAAATATAACAACAAGAACGAGAAGAAAGGACGACTCTCCAAGAGCCTGAAACAACAGTAAAGAAACAAAACCAATTCAAAAAAGTAAGAAAAAAAGCAAATAAAGTAAACAAAATAGAACTAATACCAAATAATATGGAATACAAAAACAACAACTGAAAAAGATAAAAGAAGGACGACCTTTCAAAGACCTGGAGAAGAAAAGAGATAGGTATTTTGACAAGAAACAATATCAATTCTTAAAAAGCAAACAAATTAAACAACAATAAAATTAATAATATGTGCACCCAATAAAATCCTAAAGAACAGAGAAATAGAAATAATATGGAATGCAAACAACAACAAAAAAAGAAGAAAAGAAAATACGACCTCTCAAAAGCCTAAAACAGTTACAAACAATACCAATCTCCAAAAAAAAAACATAGAAAAGAGCAAACAAACATTGTGAACAACATAGAATTAATGCCAAATATATGCAACCAACAAAATGTCGGTAAACAAATGAATAAAAATGATGATGAATACAAAAACAAAAACAAGGAGAAATTAAAAGAAGGACAGCCTTTCAGAGACCTGCAAAAGTAGGGAAGTGAATATGTGTACCCAATAAAAAAGAAATAATATGGTATGCAAGAACAACAACAAGGAGAAAGAAAAGAAAAGATGACTTTCCAAAAGCTTGAAACAATAGATTAGTAGATAATTCAAGAGAAAACAAAGAAAAGAGCAAACAAACAAAGTAAACAACATAGAATTAATGGCAAATATATGCGCCCAAACAAAATAGCAACAAAAAAAAAAGAAAAGAAGGACGACTTTTCAAATTCCTAAAAGATAAGGGAAGAAGATATTTTGGCAAGAAACAATATCAATTCTCAAAAAGCAAGAAAAAGAGCTAAAAAACAAAGTGAACAACATGAAATTATTACCTTATATGTGCCCCCAATAAAACAACAACAAAAAAATGAAGAGGAGGACAAACTTACTAAGACCTCAAAAAAAAGGGAAGTAGATATTTTGACAGAAAACAATATCAATTATCAAAAAACAAGGAAGAAAGTAAAGAATAAAGGAAATAACGAGGAATTGATACCCTATAAAATGCCAAAGAAAAAATAAATAGCAAAAACATCAACAACAAGAGAAGTAAAGAAGGACGACTTTCCAAAGACCTAAGAAACAACATCAATTTTCAAAAAGCAAGGGGGAAAGCAAACAAATAAAATGCCGGAAAACAAATAAAAAGACAACAAGAAAAAAGAAAAGAAAGGACGACTTTCAAAGAGCCTGAAACAACAGTGAAGAAACAAAACCAATTCAAAAAAGTGAGGAAAAAAGCAAACAAAGTAAACAACAATAAAATTAATACCCAACATGTGCACCCGATACAATGCTAGAGAACAGGGAAATAGGAATAATATAAAGTGCCGACAACAACAAAGAAAAAAGAAAAGAAATGACGACCTCCCAAAATGTCGGAAAACAAATGAATAGATATGATATGGAATGCAAAAAACAACAAGAAAAAATTAAAAGAAAGACAACCTTTGAGCAACCTGGAAAAAAAAGGGAAGTGGGTGTTTTGACAAGAAACAATATCAGCCTCAAAAAGTAAAGAAGAGGTCGAACAAACAAGCAAACAAAAAAAATAAAATGCTGGAGAACAAATAAATAGAAATAATATGCAAGAACAACAACAAGGAGAAAGAAAATAAAAGACGACTTTCCAAAAGCCTGAAACAGAAAAGACAAAGAAAAAAGCAAACAAACCAAGTAAACAACATAGAATTAATGCCAAATATATGCATCCAAACTAAATACCAACAAAACAAAAAATGAAAGAAGGACGACCTTCCAAAGTCCTAAAGGAAAAGGAGAGTAGATATTTTAACAAGATACAATATCAATTCCCAAAAAGCAAGAAAGTAAACAAACAAAGGAAACAATGAAGAATTAATACCAAATAAAATGCCGGAGAAAAAATAAATAGCAAAAACAACAACAACAAGAAAAGTAAGAAAGGACGACTTTTCGAAGACCTAAGAAACAACACCAATTTCCAAAAAGCAAGCTGGAAAACAAATAAAAAGACAACAAGAAAAAAGAAAAGAAAGGACAACTTCCAAAGAGCCTGAAACAACAGTGAAGGAACAAAACCAATTCAAAAAAGTAAGAAAAGAAGCAAACAAAGTAAACAACATAGAACTAATACCAAATATCAACACCCAAAACAATATGATAAGCATTAAACACTCAATATTTTGCATATGAATCACAGAGAATTAGTCCCACTTCTACATTGCAATTTGCAACAAATGTAAACTTTCATTTTATGATTGTAATTATTATAATTCACACAACAGCATGTGGTAGTTACAAAGGAAATTTGTAGAGCGTAGAATTAAGGGAAGAGGAATAAAACAGTGTGCACTAGACAGAGAAGATTTAAATTGTCGTTTTATGCTTATATAATAAAGTGTACACTCACAAATCTCAAAATTAATATCTTTTACGTAGCATGCTTTGCAGATACATTTTATTACATTTATATGGTTTCGATAGGAAGAAGACATTTCAAATCCTCCAATTTTTCGTTGTTTGAAATTTCATCCGTGCAGAAATCCTTTGAAAGAAGAAACTTTCGAGAAATCAACGAAACAAACGCACGCACGGAATAATGTTGTTTGTTATTCCTCTGTTATCATAACTGCTCTCTGGACGATTATCACAATTCCGTTTTGCTTTAAATTGTGATATTTTACCGTGTTTGGACATTTTATATTCCCCAAAGCCAAGAATAAATGAAACAAATAAAACTGAGAAGCGTAATACAATTTTTACGCTGTGTTTTGAATTTTGCTCGCTGTTTTCATATTGCATGGGAAAAAATAAATATTTTATTGGAAGAAACATAAAAGTATTATATTTCTTTCGTTGCGTTTTAGCGCGCACTTTTAATGCTGAATAATAAAATGTTTGGAATTTCGAGATCACTGTCATTTTTCGGGCACTTTTCGTGGTGCTCCACATCATTTAATTATTGTAAGCTTTCAAGTGAATAGGATATTACTTTTTGTAGCGACGTTATCTCTGAATCATTTCTCATCTATTGTGGTGCTGTAATTGGTTGAGTATCTAAGACAGCATTGCAATGGCAGCTGCGACTGAAAATGCAACAGCAGCGTGGAGCTACATCCCAATGTTTCATCATAAAAACTGGCGGGTAAATGGGAAATAAAACGATTGCAGTGACATCTGGAATTGCTTGTTTGTCGTCAGTATGACTCTGTGCAGACAGCAATTTTTCTATTTTTAACTTTAATTACGTTTCCTAGGTGAAATTTCCATTACAAGCAAACTTTTCTTGCTTCTTTATTTACGTTGAGCAATGTCATCGACATATCTTTCTGACCGTTATTGATCTGGCTGAGGAAGCAGTAGATTTTTTGGGAATCCTCTTGAGAATGATAATGTACACGGTAGGGCCAGTAAGGGATGTTTTTGGATAATTCTGTACGAAGCCCTGAAGGGAATACCCCAACTCAGTTGTGTATTGAATCGATACAGCCTTCTGAGTGTTACTTTTTATCCTGTTCCCAGGATCACTTGTTGAATTTATTGCTTTTATTATTAGATGAAGTAGATTTCAAGTGAAGGGAAAGGGATGTAGCAAAAACATTTTGATGTGAAACAGTAATTCTGAAGTGAATTTTAATTACAACAACAAAAAAACAACTGTTCAGCAAAAAACAGCCGCGTTCGCGATATGTGCACGTACAAAGAGACATCTGACACACAATTTAGAAGACACACAACAAATAACAATTCAAGTGAATGGTTGTCCAAAGTGCAGTACATCTAGTAACATTCCTTGTTGCTTTATTGTGGATGGCTCATTAGTGTCCGCTACGTTCGTTACATGATATTCCAAGCGAATAACTCCTGTAGTTGCATTTGAGCTTGTGGTGATGTTATGCAAATGAGGTTCATACAGAATTATTTGGAAAGACATAGCATCTCACAGTTGTGTATTTTAAAACAAACTTATAGAAGGCGTTTGAAAAAGAACACAGCTAAACGTTGAATATTCAGCTCCAGGTGCAGAAAGTCCGCCTGCACCCAACGCGAGAGAACGAGCGATAGGAGATCGCTAATTTCGGTATGCTTTTTCTCTGTCAGACTTTATTCCTTCACTTTTGTAATACTGACTATGCTAAACAGACCTCGCTCGCCGTGCAGGCGAGAAATCTGCACCTCAAGCGTCGACATTCGTTTCAAATATATAGCAGAGTGGCCCGCGAGGCGCGCCCGTATTTCTGGTTGCATAAATAGATAAAATACGCTCTTTCTCTGATTTTATAATGAAAATTTGTGGAACAAAATGAAGTATTCAATAAACCATTATATTAATTTTATTTATTTCTAATATTTTCATAGGGTGTGCAGTGTACACCCTGCACGCCACTGCAACACTGATATTTCAAAATGACTATTGAACTGAACATCCATTCATGTATCTCTCAAATCTGTGTGACGTGTAAGTAGATAGCTGATAAGGCTACTAGCTCATATTTCAAGATAACTATTAGACTAAAGGTAAGTTGAAGACGAGGAATCAAACATCTGGACACAACTGCCCCATTGGACATCTATACCTATATCTATGTGACGTGTCAGTAGATAGCTGATAGGGCTACTAGCTCATATTTCAAATTAACAATTGGACCAAAGGTAAGTTGAAAGCAAGGAACTGAACATCAAGCCACAACTGCCCCATTGGACTTCCATACATGTTTCTCTTAAATATGTGTAACGTATAAGTAGATAGCTAATAGGGCTACTAGCTCATATCTCAAAATGGCCATGAGTCTCAAGGTAACTTGGAGGCAAGGAACTAAACATCAAGCCACAACTGCTCCATTGGACATCCATACATGTATCTTCTAAATCTGTGTAACGTGTAAGTAGATAGCTAATAAGGCTACTAGCTCATATTTCAAAATAGCTATTGGGCTAAAAGTAAGTCGGAGGCGAGGAATTTAACATCAAGCCACAATTGCCCTATTAGAGTTACATACAAGTATCTTTTAAATATGTCTACCGTGTGAGTAGATAGCTTATAGGGCTACTAGCTCATATTTCCATTTGACAATTAGACTGAAGGTGAGTTGGAGGCGTGAAATTGGACATCAAACTACAACTGCCTCATTGGACATCAATCTCTCAAATCTCTTTAACGTGTAAGTAGATAGCTAAGAGGGCTACTGGCTCATTTTTCAAAATGGCTATGGGACCAAAGGTAAGTCAAAGGCAAGAAATCTAACATCAAGTCACAACTGCCCCATCAGACTTACACACATGTATCTTACAAATCTGTGTACTATGTAAGTAGATAGCTAATAGGGCTACTAGCTCATATTTCAAAATGAATATCAGACTAAAGATAAGTTGTGAGCAAGGGACTGAACATCAAACCACAACTGCCCCATCGAACTTCAATATATGTATCTCTCAAATATGTGTAACGTGTAGGTAGATAGCTCATAGGGCTACAAGCTCATATTTGAAAACGATCATTGGACTAAAAGTAAGTTGAAGGCGATGAACTCAACATCAAGGCACAACTGCCCCATTGGACTTTTATATATGTATATCTTGAATCTATGACGTGTGAGTAGATAGCTAATAGGGCTACCAGTTCATATCTCAGACATCCATACATTCAATTCTCAAATCTATGTTACGTATAAGTAGATAGCTAATAGGGCTACTAGCCCATATTCCAAAATGACCATTAGACTAAAAGTAAGTTGTAGACGTGAAATGATAATGTGAATCTTCTACAAGGGTTAAATAAATTATAAGCAATGAATAAGCGAAAAAAGAATTATATACTTGAAGAAAATCAAGCGTCTTTCGGTGGGAAAATTTGCAGAGCTCATCAATCCCTCTAGAAACTCGTGAAAGCAGACGGAAAACAAGCGTCAATCTCAGACCGGGGAGAAAGAAAATTACACTTGTTTGACTTTTTGTAGATTGAAGAGGGACGGCATGTAGTAAAGCAAGAATAAATGAAGATGAGAAAGACGAAGAGGAAATGGTGGTAGTAACAGGATTGCACAATGGAGTAACCACGTAATGCAATTGATGGTTTTGAGATGCAGATACTGATAAATAAAAGAAATCAGTAATCTTTTATCCTTGATAAGTGAATATCAAAGCGAGGAGAGAAAAATGTATGTTGATGACATTTGTGTAAAGAGCCTCCAATTTTATTTCACATTTAGTATAAGTAATATTAGAAATCGCACACTAGCGCCATTCCAAAAGCAATTTTCCACTTGGTACCTTTTTCTCTTTGCACTAAGAGAACAGCAACTGCATTGCAATAGTACTTCTGTGACTGTGTTTATATAGGCTACAACTACTACACAACCTCACCGCAACGGGGCCAAGTCCCTTGTTGTCGTATTTGTAAAGGTTGCCCTAGAAAAGCTCTGTTTTTGTGGTGAGAAATGTCTACAAAGGTGTTGTTCCTCGGGATTTCGCGGTAAACATGATAATTTGATTGTGTTCATTTCTCTGAGTTTGTTTGGGTAAACTTTGTTTTGTTATTGGATTCAATTAGAGACATTGAAATTTATTTTCAAATTTCGTGCGAGTAGACTTCAAAATTGATACCTCCGACTTCTCCCGAATTACCTCAATATTTTATCGGAGACGCGAGCCTGCTGATCATGGAGTAGTTCCACGTTCGAATGTCACATTGGATCTAAAGCACGATATTTATGATAATGCGGGGTCTGGCTTAAAGTATGGACGTTATAAAAATACCAATTTCTCATTGCCTTATTTGATAATGATTCGTGTACAAGAAAATTGACGATTGATGTAGTCCCCAACCTATACCTATAGATATTTAAATGCTGAAATTGAGCTTGATTTGCGAATTGGCGACCATTGTCACTTTACTGGTAAGAATCGAGGCCCTGCACACCAGTCACATGCCTGGTGGTCCAAAACTATAACAATCACCACAAGATGGCAGCGAAGATAGCAAACCCCTAAGGTAGTGTATGTGGATGAGATACTAATCAGTATATGAGTTGTATAATTAGAAATGTTATTAGTATAATAGAGGTCCAATTAGATCTGATTACTGATTGTTTACTTTGGCTACAACTCCTGCAATATTCAATTCATCGATCCAGAAACAGCTCGCACTTCTAAATGCAGAAAAGTGGAGGTATGTCATCAAAAATGGTGATAAATTCAGTGTCTCTGACAGTCTGTTTTGAGGAGTATTCTGGCTTGAAATAGGGACATCACCAAACATTTGTACAGTGCACGGTGACAGAAGGCGTGGCTAAAATTCGCCTCTTTATATTTCTAAAACAGTGTTTTCTCCCGTCTTCTTTCCCCATTTGTGTCACCAGTTCCTTTGTTTTATGTTCTTCAGGAACCGTCTCACATTTTATACTTAATTTTAAAATATTGCTCCTGTATAATAGTTCTGAATATCACTTTTTGACTTATTCATTCGATAATATGTGAGTAGGTATACTGCGAGAGTTCTGGACCAAAAGATCAAATTCATCCTCCCGCAATAAAATGAACAAATCCAACTTGTCTTTGAATCCCTATATTAGAGTTTCTGTAGATGGCAGCGCTGCTGTTCATATTTCAGCGGTGATTTATTTCTACTTGGCACAAAATACGAAGATAATGTAGTATGCAGATGGAAATTTTAATTATGAAATGAATAACTGCCTTCAACTGTTCTGTTTCGCCACATTGAGCTGACGAAATTATAATCTTCTATTTTGGACTTATTCTTGGAGTAGTTACAACACAATCGTCAACATATCTTCTATATAATTAACACTAACCAATCAAACAATATTACTCCTGCGCTTACTGTCAAACCATTCCAGCCATGAAAAATGCGATCCACGCCATCAATGAGACACTTACAACACAATCGTCAACATATCTTCTATATGATAAGCACGACTGCGGAGCTATTAATATGATGTTCATCATGATTATCTTGCTCATCGGTTGAATTGTCAGCAAATAAACTGTGGGTAATTTATTTCAATAATAACAAATAAATTGAATACGCGCAAATGTTTCGAAATAAATTATTCATGCAAAAATCGGACAACAAAATATTTTGAGCTTCGATTCATACCACAGGAATTAATAACCAATTAGCACATTTTGATTCGAACAGAATCATTTATTGATATATTGTTTCCATTCATGAATATGAACCAATATTCTCACAGAATTATTATTGAAGACTTCCACCAGAAATAACCGCTTGTTCTGTACTCTTAGAAATATATATATATTCATTTATTAATCAGCACACTCACCCTCTATTCTCATTATTCATTTTATGTGAACTCTGAGCTTTCCAGTCCAGCTACTGCATTTTCCGACTCCCTCAGTTTGTTACGGGAGTCGGAAAATGCAATGACTGGAATATTTTTGTCAACATATGTCACCAAGCAAACAAGACACTCGAGACACGAATGTGTTTTACCTCAGTGATTTCGGTTAGATTTTCGGCTAGTATTCCTGGATCTAACCACTCTTCAACTTAAACTCTTCCTTGAAAACTGCCATGCATTTTTCTGCCATCTTGGCAGCTATCTCTTTCACCCTCCTACCACTTCCTCAAGACAAAGATTAGCCCTTAACATGAGTCTATAGTTGCTGGTTACTTTTGATCCAGAACCCCCTGTTATTCACTACTAGCCTAGTTCTGAAGGTACTCCGAGATCTATTATAGCTTACTGAAAGCTCCAACACTTCACATTTATTTGATTGTATCCATATTTATTGATTTTTGAAGGTCGTCAACAAATTCTTCAATATTAAAATTATCTTCTTTGTTGAGTAGTTCAGAACAGCAACTTCAGCAAAAAAAAATCGTTCAAAAGTCGATTCAAGTCGTTCCGCGAATTTTCCGCATTGTCATACGCCGCACACTCCTTCACTATTATCCTGCTCTTCCAGCCCATCCTAGACGTTGCTTCGCATAGTTTGCGAAGTATTTTTAAACTTTCAAGCCATTCATCCACAATGACATTGCTTGAAATTCCTGCTTTGTTTAGAGATTTATTATACCTCTTTTTTTTACATTCTGAATGTGGAAATTATTTATCTATTATTGTGTATATGATTTTTTTTGTATTTTATCACTAGTAGGGGAGTAACGTCCATTCTAAATCAGAATATCAACTTATCAATGTGTGACAAATAGTTTGGAGGATACACCCGCATCTATATATATATAAATCACGCTAAAAACCCATGTGGAGCACGGACTTTCCACAGCTAGAGCAGAAGGACAAAGGGGGCCCCAGAAAAGAAAGTCAACTGGAAAGGAACGATTGTTTAGAACTCAAATATCAAGAGTGGTGTGTGCTGCACACCAATAAAATGACAATGATCACGAATTTTCAAATTATTCTTGGGGAACATACAACAAATATTCTGTTCACTGTCGATGACGTCTAGCTTAGCTAGGCTATTCAACTTGTGTTCAACGGTTTAATAGAGCTGTTCATCAGTTTTACAGAACAGAAAAAAAATTGGAGAAATGTTGACAAATATTGTTGTGAAATAAAGGCGGGTGGGCTAGTGGTGGATAAATGTTTATGCGCCGTCGAATTTATATTGAAAAACGTAACTGATATGGATACTTTCAATTTATATCAAAACTGGAAAGACATCCTCTTGACCTTTAAGAAAAAGTAATCCTGGAAAAGACTCTTACGTAGATAAATGGACTGAGTCCGCACATATTACCATCGGACGCGGACAGTTGAAGTGGGTTCGTACAATTTCACGACGGGACGATTAGATGCCTGAGTTCATTTTCGGTAAGATTAATTAGGGAACTGTCACTTTTGTTCACTAAATTTTATTTTTTTACTTTTATAGTTGTGTGGGTTGTTTGTAGGCCGCAGCTGCACAAAATCAATCTGTTAACATAGTCCTAAGCTCACAAATATCTCCTACCGTCTATCTTGCAATATTCACTTACAAGATCAGAAATGGTATTAGCTTAGGAGAAGGAAGAAATTCAAGAGGATATTACATAAGAAAAGTAAGAGGAATCCTCCATCCCACTGACAGCAAAAACTCCCCAAATACGTAATTGGAAAAGGTAGACGACTTGTGACGCGTTTTTGTTGGAAGGTTGAGAGTTAAATTGAATTTATGCGACGCTTCAAGTTTCCAACGAACAAATTGAAAATTAATAGAACAAAAAACGCCATTACAGTTTTTTCCAAATTATGAGCAGGTGCTCCATCTCCCACTGAAGGTTTGAATAGTTCCAAAAGATAAGAATCTTATTACAATCCAAGACTACAAGATTATGGACATGTTTCCCAAGGTAAGTTCTAAAACCGTCATATAAAAGCAATTCTATCCAAAATGCCGAGTAAAATGGAAGAAAGGAATAATAACAATAAAACGAGATATTTATCTCAAGAATAAAAACGCTCCCGAATAAAAAAAACCCTTGGAAAAGTCAAGAAGTGGATTTTCACGCATTATCCTGCACAGATCTCTGCAGATAGCTGGTGTAAATTCAGCTTCAGCTTTATCTGAACTTTTATGGCATGTATTTTGAGTATTTAAGAATTAATATTGACGAATTTTTGATTCCCATGCTGTCTCCCCCTCAAGAATGATTTATTTGTTACCGCTTGGGTGCTACTTGCATCCGCAGCTGCATATTTTGTGTACTGAGCTGCTTATTGTCCTTGGTCCAGAACTCCCTGTTGTAAACTACTAGCCTAAAAACTTTGTTAATCACTTTGAAATTCGTTTATATTCTCCTTTTGTTTTCTTAGAGCTCTAAAATGCTTATAAATGAATATATATACTTATTTATTCATGAGCAAACTCACTCTATTCTGTTAATTTATTTATGTGGACTCTGAGCTTCTTCAGTCCAGCTATTGCATTTTCCGACTCCTTCGGTTTGTTACGGGAGTCGGAAAATGCAATGACTGGAATATTTTTGTCAACATTATTCCACCAAGCAAACAAGACACTCGAGACAAAAATGTATGTTTCTTCAGTGATTTCGGTTAGATTACCGTCTAGTATCCCTGGATCTGACCACTCTTCAACTGCAACTGTTCCTTGAAAACTACCATGCATTTTTCTGTCATCTTGGCAGCTATCTCTTTCATCCTCCTACCACACCCTCAAGACAAAGATGAACCCTTAACATGAGTCTATAGTTGCTGATTACTTTTGATCCAGAACTCCCTGTTATTAACTACTAGCGTAATTCTAGAATTACTCTGAAAGCTCCAGCATAGAAAATAAACTTTCACGACACTAGTCAAGACAAAAGTAACGACAAATTCATGAACAGAGTAACTCAGAAAAGGCAACCAAAGGAGAGAAATTCAAGATAATCAAAAGGACGACAACCCATATTCAGTATAAACAGTCACAAAATATATCATTTTCGTGATATAATTCAGACATTAAGTTTTATGGCCAAAAATTGAGAAAAACTTCCATGAGACGGATTGAGACAGAAGTGAGGCCTTCAATTAACGACAAATCCGCAATCAAGGGAACTCAAAAATGGCAACCAAAGGAGAGAAACTCAAGATAATTGAAAAGACGACAACCCATGTCCAGTATTGTCACAAATGTGAAATATTTCAAGTGATTAGTTCCCATAGTTATTTATTTTAATTCACTATAACTGTAATCGTAGTTAGTATTGACCAAGTCAATGTTCAATTGTCAGACGTGATTGACAGCCTACGGTTACTAGATGTTTGGTGGTTGCCAGGCATCAACTGTTGGACAGTTGAATTTTGGCCGGCTTAAGTATATAAGAGCGTAAGCTCGGACAGAAATTCATGAAGTGATTCAGTACGAGTAGCTGTGAGCAAGATTGTGCTCATACAAGTGTATAATGTAAATATTCGCAACGAGGAAAGGTCAGAAAGGGCAACTAAAGGAGAGAAGCTTGAAATGGTCAAGAGGACAACCCATGTTCGCAGTGCTACCAACTCTCAAAAATATTTATTCTCAAAACTTGAGTCAAAAAATTCTGAAATAGCCTAAATTGATAAATAATAAAAAATAGTCTTTATTTATAAATTATTTATTACATCAAATACATTTTTATTAACAGCCCTGCATTTATTGGTGACCGCTTGAGTGCTCCTTGCATCCGAAGCTGCATATTTTGTGTGCTGATGGTTTCTGGCTGCTCCTTTCCAGAACTCCCTGTATATAACTACTAGCCTAATTTTCAAATTATCCTGAGGTCTTTTTATGTTAACTGAGAGCTCCAAAGTGCTGCTTACTTATCCTAGAGCATCCTAAAAAAATTATAATACATAATAATCCACCTCCGACCTTCCAGTCATGCATCCGTAATTGCATATTTTGTGCGCTGATGATTGCTGGTTGTCCCTGATCCAGAACTCCTTGTATATATCTACTGGCCTAACGTTAAGACCATTCTTAGATCTATTATTGTTTACTGGTAGCTCTAAAATGCTTCCTACTAATCCTAAAACGTCATAAAATTATTTCTGTTTTTTTTTCGTACTAAATCCACATTCAATCTTTCAGGCATTCGATTGTTTATCCTTATTTATCAAATATTTTTGAGAAATTTGCCTGAATTTGCCTAAAATTTCAATCAAATTCTAGCTAAATATTACTGAATCAGCCCCTGACTTTCCAGTCAATCAATTTCCAATTTAAAATTATTGTTGAATCAAAAAAAAATTTCATATGAATTTTATAAAAATTAATGGGCTGAATACACCCCTGCCCATTTAGACAATACATTTTTAATCCTAATTCTTTCACTGTTTTAGAACAAAATTTTGAAAAACATATTGTACATATTATTTGCAACAAAATATAATGAAACAATAATAAATTTATAATTTAAAAATTATTTTATTTCAAACTAAAACTTGTTAAATATGGCCGGCTTTTGTATGTATGTGTCACATACAGATTTCTCAATAAATAATGCCGTATATTCAAAAGTATACAAAACAGTAACTTACAAACCTTATTTTATTTATAAATTCAAACCTACTCATTGATTAATATTCATAAATACAAAATACTGTTAAACTTACAAGTTTGAAAGCCGTGTGGGGGAAGCCATCTTCTTAATATACGAAATTACCTTGTAATCTTCAATTATGGGCACTAAAATCACTAATACTTATTGTACAACTATTAATTATTATGTTAACAATAAAATCCACCAACAATCAAATGATTTTAACAATAAAAAAAGGGTAGAATGATTAGCGTAACATGGACGCTTCCATCTTCTTGCTGATCTTGTTGGAAATGACAAAACATGACCAATGTGGGAGGAGCCAATTTGGCAACTTAAATTGCAATATTTATTTTATTAATCACTAATCAACTCCCAAATACTTTATATTGGTCCCATAAAATTCTAAAATGTTTTTTCCTAATATAAGTGTCAACAAATCTATTGATATTAATTAACAAAAAGTGATTTAAATGTTAGTCAATTGGTAACACTGCGCCTACGCAGCTTCCGCTTGTAAACAACAATTGTTTTGTTCTAGAAAGGCTAGAAAGAAGCGTACCTGTCAAGCTAATCATTCTACCGTTTTTTATTGTTAAAATGATTTGATTGTTGGTTAATTTTATTGTTAGCTTAATAATTAAACATTGTGCTATAAGTGTGAGTGATTTTAGTGCCCATAATTAAGTAATACGAGGAAAATTGCTTTATAAAGAGATGGCGTCCCCTCGACCGGCTTCCAAGTTTAACGTTTTGTGTTTTGTAAATTATAATCAATGAATAGTAAGTAAGTTTGAAGTTATAAATAAAATACTGTATTTATTAAATATAAAAGATCAAACAACTTTTTGAGGAATCAAATAATTTTAGATTAAAATTGACTCCCTAACAAGACAGGGGTGCATTAAGGAACATTTGACAAGAATTTTATTAAAAATTTAGGAGTATTTTTCAAAATCATTTGGTACTTTTCAATTGGTAATTGGTTATCTGGGAGGACAGGGGCTGATTTAGGAATTTTTCAAGGTGTTCATTGGAAGATCAGGGATGAATTCAAGAAAACAAGCCAAGAAATTGAAGTAATTAAATTGAAAATCGATTGTCTGGAAGGACAGTGGTCGATTCAGGTGAATTTTGAAGTAATACTGTTGAATAAATAATTGAGTGATTGGTAAGACAGAGGTGGATTGGAGAAAAAGTAAACAATTTTTTTGTTAAATATTTTGACTTTGTAATAATTTTTTGAGGTAATTATAGGAATAAAAAATTGATTATTTGAATCAACAGAGGTGGATTCAGGAATATTGTTTGTGGGCTTCAATAATTCTACAATGTAAAATTGATTTTTTGACAGGATGGGGGCGTCTTTGAAGGTACAAACAGGTGGACCAATAATATTTTGACATATTTTATTCCATATTGGACTTCATTTATTTTTTATAATAATTTTTAGGCTAGCCGGAGGCGATTGCTCAAACAAATGAAAGTTGGGTGAAAAAGTCGAACAGTTTGAATGAGCATGGAAATATTTGTAAGTGTTTCATATATTTTTTTTCACATACATAATTTATTTTACATGTTTTTTTTTTCTAATTTTCAGTTACTTGAGTCCTAATCCTTTGTTATGAAGCCTTGTATGAAGGCAGGACTCCTAGATCACAAAATTATCGTCGAGTACAAAATATTTAGCGCCAATTCTAGGAATATTTCTAGCTCAGAACTCCGTGAATGCATGGTTGCAGTCAGAGGAAGTCAAACGAAGGACTTCCAGAAGAAAGATCAGTTTCTTAATTTGTATCTTGTTTTTTTTTTTTGTAAAATGATCTATATTGTCACAAATTTTATTGTATTATCACTATTTCGCTAACAGTTACTCGTACTGAGTCACTGAATGAATTCCTCTCCTAGCTCACGCTCTTATACACCTAAGCCGACAATGAGCCAACAATAAATTGTCTAACAGTTGATGCCTGGCAACCACCGAACATCTAGTAACCGTAGGCTGTCAATCACGTCCGACAATTGAACATCGATTCACTCAACACTAACTAGGATCACAATTATAGCGATTTCAAATAAATATTTATGTGAACTAATTACTTCAAGTCAAGAGAAAACTTTCAATACTGCTTGCACGGAGGAATGTGAGATTGGGCATACTTAAAGTTTATATGGGAAAAGAGTTCAGAAAGCTAAAATTATATACAGGGTGTCCCACTTAAATCAATATATTAATACGTGAAGAGAAAGCTTTGTATCTCTTTTCAAGCATATTGCGCGCACGAAGGAATGTGGGATCAAGCATACTTGGAGTTCATATGAAGGAGTGCAAAAAGCTGAAATTTTATATAAGGTGTCACATTTCAATATTGCGTGAAGAGGACACTTTTTGTACCGCGTGCCCGAAGAAATGTGAAATATGGTATACTTGAAGTCTGTGTGAAGAAAGAAGTGCAGAATTTCAATTTCACATGAGGAGAAAACTTTGAACTGCGCGCATGATGGAATGTGAGGTTTGACATACTTGAAGTTTATATGGAGAAGGAGTGCAGAAAAGTAAAAGTATATACAGGTGTCCTATTCCAAGTTTGTACCGCGCGCATGATCACAAAGTAATGTGTAGAGAAGGAAGTGCAAAAAGCTAAAATTATATACAAGGGGTCTCATTTCAATTTTACGTGAAGATAAAACTTTGTATTGCGCGCGCATAAAGAAATGTAAGACTTTCCTATAATTGGAGTGTTCATGGAGTAGGAGTGCAAAAAGCCAAAAGTATATACAAGCTGCTCTATTTCAATTCTACCTGAAGAGAAAATTTTTGTACCGGGCGCACGAAGGAATGTGAGATTGGACATACTTGAATTTTCATGCAGAGAAGTGTTGGGAGCTGGACTTATATACAGGCTATCCTATTTTAATACTACGTGAAGAGAAAACTTAGTACCGCGCGCACGAAGGAAAGCTAGATTCAACATACTTGAAGTTTATGTGGAGAAGGAGTGCAGAAACCCTTATTTTACCGCTGAAAACGATATTAGTTTTGCTGGAATATATCGAGAAATATGTACCTAATGGAAGAAAAGTCATAATGATTTCTTTCCTCTTTTAAGAGTTGGGGAGAGAAAGTCACTCAAAAATTTTGAATTCTGATGGAGCGTCGAATATCAAGTTAATCCAACCTGGAACCCTTAGGGATGGATAACAGTCAAACTCAGTTATACAATGATTCACCGTCGAATTTTCGAATTTGAAACAGTCGTGAAATCCAGTTCCATTTGGCCTTTTGTTTATTTACTCGACTAGTCCCAATGACTGGTTGTTAGGTGGCAGCACCTTCCAGTTAAACTTAATATTTGGTTTTTATCACGTGAATAATGTATTTCGTGACTGTTACTACTGAACATGGGTTGTCTTCTTGTCCTCTTGACCAGCTTGAGTTTCTCTTCTTTGGTTGCCCTTTCTGAGTCACCCTGATTACGAATTTGTCGTTAAAGGCTCTACTTTTAACTTGACTAGTGTTTTTTTCTATGTTTTCAAAACGAGTTATCAAGAAACTTGAATTATGTTACGTGAATGATGTATTTTGTAACTGTTTATATTGAACATGGGCTGTCGTCCTTTTGCTCATCTTGAGTTTCTCTCCTTTGGTTGTTTTTTCTGAGTTCTCCTGATTGCGGATTTGTCGTTGGTTTCATGTTATGAAAGTTGATGAATTGAAAAGCGTTTGAGGTTTGAGTTTAATAAAGGTATGTTGACGATATAAGTATGAATGCACATTCCAATACATTCCGGTCCTCAAAGCCATTTTAATGTGTATCAATTACAAATACACCGCCTGCAAATTACATCACAGAAATATAGCATTTACACCTGTTATAAATTGATATTAATTACAGTTTGTAAATGATGTAACGTCCCAGAACTACCTCTGGTGTGGGAAATTCATGACGAAATGTAATAGTGTTTAGTTCGGATGGATTGTCATAAATGGCAATGGGACAAGCACAAAGGGAAAAGGACTAGTGTGCTGTAGTAGATCAACAGAGCTAGAGCACCGGATTTCCGGATATGCTGGGAAGTGACGTCCATGAAATTAAATCAGTGATACTCAAATACTGCACACTATAATCAAATAACTAACAGTCGATATTTGGTTTGATTGTGAATCTGGGAGCCATTAAAGAGTCTCTGGCACGTGACATCTGAACCGTGGACTTTATTTAGGCTCGCTTTCTTGAATCGCAAATAAGGTCCTCGAAGTGATGTTACGGTCAACGAAGCAGGACTGAACGCAAACATTTTTTATACCTCCTGGGAGGCAGCTTGTTCAACTTCAGAGTGCACCGGTATTTGTTTTTGTCTCACTAATGCAACTTAGAACTAAAGACAAATACAAATTCTGCAAACTTTTCTGTTGTTCCTTGAAAACTTAGTTTTGTAAAGTTGTTTTTAGCGCTGATGGATTTCACACTTTTGAATATTTTTGTTGCGGAAACTTGTCAAGCTTGACATGAAATGACAACACATGTTTGTCTGAAGGCTCCAAATTGTGAAGTTGCCTAACAATCATTCACAATTTACTTCAGAGTGACAGGATGGAAAAATATTGAAGGGAATATAAGTATGATTCATTTGACATTCATGAATGTGAAGTGAATTTTGCACAAATTGTTATTTGTCCTGTAATAAACCACACAACCCTCTTTCTGAGGGCAAGTGGCGCAAATCGGGGTACCGGATGTGTATTAATATATCCGAGACTATTCCTACAGGCGCAAACCAATAGCATAGATGTGTGGTAGAGTATTACACGAGTACCGTGGGGCAGCGGTGGAGTAATGGCTTCAAAGGTGCCAAGTCATCTTTGCGGCTCCGGCACTAACTTGGAGGGCTAGTAGGGTACGGATAGTGTCCCTCTTTTCCTGAAAAGGAAGTATTGAATGCAAAACTATTCCAGAAGGCTCTAATGACTATCTATCATAGTTTTAGAGGCTTGTAACTGTCTGTGTGAATGGTAATCGACATGACGTTGAAATAAATTTTACTTTTTGCTAACATTCCAAAAATAACTAGCATATAAACTAATTGTTCTCTGTTGTTGTTTTATAAAAAGCCACAATGAAAATGTGCATAAATTTCCAATTAAAAATTACAGTCTGCAATTTACGTCCGAAAAACGAGCTTCAGAACTTGAAATAATTTATCCCGTACGCAGCAAAAACCAAATACAAACGCGATGAAGCGATCCTCCCTCGGTTAACTTCGTTGGAAACGGTCGAAAGCTGAAACCATGGGCGTTGATTGGGGAGGAAGAATTGCGTACCTTCTTTTGAAAAAAGAATAAAGGCGACGAATTAATGAATATACCACCGACTACCAACAATTTTATATATTTTTAGTGCAAACTGGGTTGCAATAAGTATGTAGATGACATTGTGAATGCTATGTTGAAGAGTGCACTGTATTTGGAAAGTTTGGTTTCCTTGTTCATTAATGTAAGTCCAGTAAACAGCCCCCAAACAAAATTTCACGCACAATTACGCCAACATTAGTAGACGTTACACATGTGCGGAAGTACAGAAGTGGAATCCCACGCACCCCTCAATATCACCCTTCCTAAACGTGCCAAAGCAATATAGCTTAGCAAATATTTACATGCTGTAGGAAATTGGGGATTAAATGAGGGTATTTATTATTTATGTAAAAAAATTTAGAAACAGTTTCATGCATTCTGGAAACCCATTGAAAGTAACAAAATTGTTGTAATTGAAATATTATTCAAATATTTGTTTCCACCCCAATTAAATATGCAAATTTTTATTATTACTTCGAACGGAATTTCAATTAAATTGAACGTTGTTTGTTTGTAGAACTGTATTTGGAAACAAAACCTTGAATTGAGCGGAATATGTGGAATGGGCGTGTGAGTATGGGCGAGGGTGACTTCTTCATCTTAGTAATAATTCAAGCATCTCGTTACGTGGATTAGCCCCCAATATTAATTTCTCACTTACTTAATCCTCTAGATAACGCTTATTAATAATTCCGCATGACTTGACACACACTGGTGCTTTGATCCAAGACAAATGACTTAAATACACCTAATTAATCATTAATCTCTTGTATATGTATTATGTCATCAGTACATTTTCAGTGGGAGTAATGTATTCCCGTTTGTTTATGCAAATATTCCAAACAAAATAAAATAATAGTTTTGAAATTGATTGCGTTCAATTGAAACCGATATGATATTTACAAAGACTATGTGTTATTTGAGAAATTTAATTTCATATTCCGTTGGACCACATCAGAAGGATTATAACGCGTGTAACAAGCTCGTATGGATTTCGATTTGGTTGTTCTGAAGGGTAACCTTTTCATTGTCTCCATTGTTCGATAGGATTACTTGTTGTCCGCTAGGGATTATGGATATTCATTTCGTATTTAAAACAAGAATTATTATTCAACATAATTCTGTATTATCCCTGGACATATTCTTCATTTGAGAAAATGTACTGTTTCCACGTCACAATTGCTCCCTTTTTATTATTATTTTTCGATTCATCTTTCGGCGGCGTCCAGTTTGCTTTCAAACTAAAGGAGTCGGAAAATGCAGTTGCTGGAATGGAACATTCCAGAATCCACTTGAAAGAATAATCGATGAAAGTGTTGATGATATATATGAGTCAGTGGACAAGGATCGAATGAAGGAAGTCGAAAAATGCAGTAGATGTGAGTGTGCTGATAAACTTTAAGAATGAGCCAATGACCGAGAATCAAACGAAAGGAGTCGGGAAATGCAGTAGCTAAAATTGAATAACTCAGAATCCACTTGAGAGAATAATCGCAATAGAGTATAAGAGTGCTGATAAACTTTGAGAATGAGCCAATGAACGGAAATCAATCTAAGGGAGTCGGGAAATGCAGTAGCTGAGAATGAGCCAATGGACGATAATCAAACGAAGGAAGTCGGAAAATGCAGTAGCTTCAGTGGAAAAACTCAAAATCCATTTGAAAGAATAATCAATGAACGATAATCAAACAAAGGAAGTTGGGAAATGCAGTAGCTGGAATGGAATAACTCACAATCCTCTCGAGAGAATAATCTAAATAAAGGATAAGAATGCTGATTTACTCCTAATATGAGTCAATGGACAAGAATTAAATGGGGGAAGTCGAAAATTGTAGTAGCTGGAATGGAATAACTCAGAATCCACACGAGAAAATGTTTGGAGTGGAGGGTGAGTTTGCTGATGTACTTTGGGGATGTGCCAATGTACGAGGGTCAAACGAAGAAAGTCGAAAAATGCAGTAACTGGAATGAAATTACTCATAATCCACACGAGAAAATTCTCGGAATGGAGGGTTCAAACTAAGGAAGTCGGAAAATACAGTAGCTGGAATGGAATAACTCATAATCCATTTGAAAAAATAATCGGAATAAAAGGTGAGAATGCTGATTGATTTTTAAAATGAGTCAATGAACAAGGATCAAATGGAAGAAGTCAAAAAATGCAGTAGCTGGAATGGAATAGCTCAGAATCCACATGAGAAATTAATTGGAGCGAAGGGTGAGTTTGCTGATGAACTTTGGGGGTGGGCCAATGGACGAGGATCAAACGAAGAAAGTCGAAAAATGCAGTAACTGGAATGGAATGACTCAGAATCCACACGAGAAAATATTCGGGATGGAGGATCCAAACTAAGGAAGTCGGGAAATGCAGTAGCTGGGATAAAATAACTCAGAATCCACATGAGAAAATGTTTGGAGTGGGGGGTGAGTTTGCTGATGAACTTTGGGGATGAGCCAATGGACGAGGATCAAGCGAAGGGAGTCGAAAAATGCAGTAACTAGAATGGAATGACTCAGAATCCTCATGAGAAAATATTTGGAATGGAGAGTCCAAACTAAGGAAGTCGGGAAATGCAGTAGCTGGAATGTAATAGCCCATGAGAAAATAATGGAGTGGAGGGTGAATTTGCTGAGGAACTTTGGGGATGGGCCAATGGACGAGGATCAAACGAAGAAAGTCGAAAAATGCAGTAGCTGGAATGGAATTACTCAGAACCCACATGAAAAAATAATCGAAATGGAGGGTTCAAACTAAGGAAGTCGGGAAATGCAGTAGCTGGAGTGGAACAACTCAGAATCCACATGAGAAAATGATTGGAGTGGAGGGTGAGTTTCCTGATGAACTTTGGGGATGAGCCAATAGACGAGGATCAAGCGAAGGGAGTCGGGAAATGTAGTAACTAGGATGAAATGACTCAGAATCCACATGAGAAAATATTCGGAATGAAGGGTTCAAACTAAGGAAGTCGGGAAATGCAGTAGCTGGGATGGAACAACTCAGAATCCACATGAGAAAATAATTGGAGCGGAGGGTGAGTTTGCTGATAAACTTTGAGGATGAGCCAGTGGTTAAGGATCAAACGAAGGAAGTTGAGAAATGCAGTAACTGGAATAGAATGATTCAGAATCTACATGAGAAAATATTCAGAATGGAGGGTCCAAACTAAGGAAGTCGGGAAATGCAGTAGCTGGAATGGAATAACTCATAATCCACTTGAGAAAATAATCTGAATAAAAGGTGGGAATCCTGATTGATTCTTAAAATGAGCCAATGAACAAGGATCAAATGGAAGAAATCGAAAAATGCAGTAGCTGGAATGGAATAACTCAGAATCCACATGAGAAAATGATTGGAGTGGAGGGTGAGTTTGCTGGTGAACTTTGGGGATGAGCCAATGGACGAGGATCAAACAAAGGAAGTCAAAAAATGCAGTAACTGGAATGAAATTACTCATAATCCACATGAGAAAATTTTCGGAATGGAGGGTCCAAACTAAGGAAGTCGGGAAATGCAGTAGCTGGAATGGAATAACTCTGAATCCACATGAGAAAATGATTGAGGTATGGGAAAGTTTGCTGATTAACTTTGAGGATGAGCCAAGGGTTGAGGATCAAACGGAAGAAGTCGAAAAATGCAGTAACTGGAATGGAATGACTTGAAATCCACATGAGAAAATATTCGGAATGGAGGGTCCAAACTATGGAAGTCGGGAAATGCAGTAGCTGGAATGTAATAGTTCAGAATTCACTTTGAATATAAGTCAATGGACAAGGATCAAATCAAGACAGCCGAAAAATGCAGCAGCTGGAATGGAATAACCCAGAAGTCACATAAGAAATTGAAACGTATCCGTTTTTGTTTTATTTTCGTGTTAGTTGATTACTGTTATTATACCAACAAAACAAAAACAATTCAAGATCATTGAAGTCAAACTCCGGTGCTCTGTTTCCTGTCCTCCAAATAGTACTTGGGTAATTTCATCCCAATATTAACTCAAAAATTGGCTACTAGTGTGCGCTGGTGCGCCCCGAAC